>PVKE010001094.1:0-109864 GCA_004027555.1 Craseonycteris thonglongyai
CTTAATAAGATGGTCTCTAGGTCCATCCATGTTGCCACAAATGACTGTAATTTATCATTTCTCATCGCTGAGTAGTATTCCATTGTGTAAATGTACCACATCTTCTTTATCCAGTCGTCAGGACCATTTTTGTACACACCTTTCTCATGCCAAGCTGTTCAGTTAAGATTTTCCTAACTGTTTCTCTATTAATGTTGACTTGGTCTTCTATGCTTCTCACAGTGTGCTGATGATTTTGATGCACAATTCAATGAATATTTGCAATATTTTCATCAGTTCTACTCATTATCGCCTTCCCTGACCTCTGTTCATCAGTGACACTTTCTCTTCCCTCAGAAAAACTGCCATTTCCTTCATGGCACTATCCCCATGAACTTCAACTAACATGTCCCTGATTTCACTTCCGCTCTTGCCAAGTTTAACAAGAAACTTAATGTTTGTTGGTTGCTCTAATTCAAGTTCCAGCATTCTCATGATGGCACACAAAAACAGGCAACAATAATGAATGTCTCATTAATCATCAGGCAAAGTTACTAAGAAACAAGAATTCTCTCATTACAGAAAATAGATACCTTGAAAGAGAGTAAAGGGAAAAACTAAAATTAGGTTTAAAGGTAGAAGTATCCACCCAAAGTGAGAAACTGAAGGCACATATCCTATTTACCGCCAAACATGGTAAGAGGCTCAGTGTCCTGCATATCTCCTGCCTCACCTATGGTCTATCCCAGCATCTTCCTCTCTCACCTGAGAATCCAAGGAAAATTGAAAATCACTTTGTCCCCTGATGGTCAGAACCTGCCTCAGACCCTCCCTGTATTCCCCTGGCAGGGGCTCCCTCACCCACCTGACCTGGCACGTTCCTGCACACACCACTGCAGACTGAGGGTAACTCAGAGCATAAACCACAAACGATAATGATTCCGAAAACTTGGCCCTTCCAGAAAAACATGGCAGCGCAACCAGAAACCTCCAAACCGCCTTCCTACGCATCTACGCAAAAGGCCCATGGGAAGCATAAATGGAGAAGAGATTCCACAGCCCTGAGACTAGGGGGAGCCAACCACACACCACTGACTTTGAGGGGTCCATCGGGGTACACCAGAGACTGTAGCAGGCCCAGGGGGGGATCACTGGGCCCAGTACCCAGCTTCGTGTCCTAGGAAATGCAGTGCTACAGAAACCAATGAGAAAAGTTGGCCAAGTCCAGTGTCCCCTGGCCTGAGCAGGCCAATGGAGAGCCATGAACTGCCTCAGCCTGAGCCCAGTTTGGGCCCCTGTGACTGAATAGGCAGGAAGAGGAAGGACCCATGTGCAGCTCTCAGCTATTCTCTAACCCAGTTTTTAAAGAAGGGTGCAGGGTGAGGATAGAGGAATAGCAAGAGGGGCCACCATTGGAACATTCAGCACACTCAGAGGTACCATTTCTGTCACCACGCACCAACAGCAAGAGTGACTCAGCCTTTCACCCTAAGCAGGGCAGCCTGTGGCTATCTTGCCCCTGACCAAACCTTGAGCAGGTTTGTGGCTGATTCAACCTGGTGGCCACATCCCTGACAGCAATGCCAAATGGGTGAACAGAAGGGTCAGGCTGAGGTCAGACACAGCAGGGCACCAGAGAGCCTTAGCTGTCAAAAGCAGAGGTTTCAACAATTATGGGGGGAAGAAAAAACAATCAAACTATCAAAACAGAAGAGCATGTTCACCACCTATGAGTGACCCCAGCTTTTCCAGCCCTCCCCAACCCACAAACCATAGCTGGCGAGTGCCCAGACCTGACAGACCAGTCTCCACCAGGCATGCTACAAGTCCACACACTCTAAGAGGAGTTTCACACATGTAAACCAGAGCGAGAGGAGGCTCACTCTCCCTCAGGAAAGAGGACTGCACACTTGAGACTTCCTGCTTTCACTAAATGGGTGCCCCAATTGAGGGACACGGGCACTCCCTGATAGAAGCAAAACACACGGATGGAGGGTGAGAAAGAGCCTTCTGAGGAGGTGACATTCCGAAACCAAATTTACCA
The DNA here is from genome assembly GCA_004027555.1 of Craseonycteris thonglongyai. NCBI lineage: Eukaryota > Metazoa > Chordata > Mammalia > Chiroptera > Craseonycteridae > Craseonycteris > Craseonycteris thonglongyai. The sequence goes on from PVKE010001094.1 coordinate 2,024, forward strand.
AATAAACAGGAAGAGGACCTCAGAGAATCCTCTCACTCTACCATGTGGTATCAGGCCCAAGTCAAAAATGATTAAGCAAGAAAAAATAAAAACACAAACACCATGGAAAGGGATGCATAAAATTCAGTAGCAAAAGAGAAGGAAAGAAACAGTGTACACAGACGTTAGATAGAGAACATATCCTTGAAAAGGATTTATTTGTCCCAGGACATAGAAATGCATACAAGCAATAGTTTTTTTATTTTCAAATAAAGATGTCAATTCTTCCCAAATGAATAGAGAAAGTTAACACAAATAACAACCAAAATTACAAACCACTTTATAAAAATGATAATACATTTAGTATTTGTTGTTTTATTGTATGTATGCTATAGATTACAAAACTGTTTTGTTAATGACATGCAAATAAGTAAATTGAGATGAACTGTGACTGTTAAATGAAGGGCCATTGAAATTAAGTGATCAATGTTTATAGAACATGTGAAAACATTAAGAATCTGATGATAATAAAATTTGAACGAGAAAAAAAAAGGAAAGAAAAGAAAAGAAAAATGATCGTAAAGTTCATTGGTAGGAATCATCAGTAAGCCTTAATCACCAGGAATGGTGAGCATTATGAAGAATGATTACCCCAGGCCTGGGGAAATGAGCACAAATGGAGAACACTAGTGGGAACATAAATTCACATATCCTTTCTGGAGGGCAATTATTCAACCCCAAACAAGACCAAAAAGTATGTACCTTCTAACCCAATGACTCTATCTCCAGTACTTCTGCCCTAGGTAACATCCAAATAACTCCCAGAGATTTCTGTGCAAGGAAGGTGTATCAGCATGCTAGGACTGCCAATAACAAATACCACAGACTGTGGGGTGTAAGTGGCAGATATTTCTTTCTCACAGTTTTGGAGGCTGCAAATCCATGGGCAAAGTGTTTCAGCAGGGTTGGTTTCTCCTGAGGCCTCTCTCCTTGGCTTATAGATGTCCATTTTCTTTGTGGCCTGGTCTCTTCTTATAAGGATACCAGTGCTACTGAATCCGGGGCCCAATGACCTCATTTTAACCTAATTACCTTTTTAAAGCCCTATCTTCAAATACAGTGATATTCTGGGGTATCAGGGGGTTAGAACTGCAAAATATAAATTTTAGGGCTACACAATTCAGCCCATAATAGGTGGTTACTTCATTGATATCACCGATTATTAATGAAAATAACTGTCATAGCTACAGTTCACTACTTTATTAGACCTTTCTATGAGCCCTCTAACGTTCACAACACTCCTATAAAGTAGGTATTATCTTCCCTTTTACAGGTGAGGAAGCTGCTTTTGGAGAAGTTGAATACTGTGCCAAGGTCTAGACAATGTCACAAAGCCAGCTACAATCCATGCTTTCAAACCACTTCCTTCCAGGAGAAACGGCTGACAACCTATGTAAAGGTCATTTTATTTTTGTGAAAGGCACGCACGAAGCAAGCATGTGCATGTGTATGTAGAGAATGGTGTTCATCTTTGTTTAGTGGGATTATGGATGGTTTTAATGTTCTTCATTTTCATGCTGTTTGCTTTTCAGACAATTGTGTGTTCACAAATTACACAATAAGAAAAAAATGATAAAAAGCAATTTCTGTTTTAAGAAAAATATTTACATAACTCAATTTTTATGCCGTTTTCTTCCAGACGTGTCTATCTTAGGCAGCCTTTATTTCACTGGCCTTAACCTTCTGACACTATCACCTCTGGGACCCAGAGGGACTGCTCCTTTGACAAGTGGACCCTAAGGACTTTCTATAGTGGTTTCTGAGGTTCACAATTTAAGATTGAGATGACAGCCTCACTGTTAGTGCATCACAAGTTCAACCAATATTGTCTGTTTCCAATGGGAATCTTGTCACCACCATGCTCTTGCCTTTGTCAGTGTCACTGCCTACTCCCAGCCTATTTCCCAACTTAACTCTTCAGACTATAGGACACCACTGTCCATGTGGTGACAGGATGTCTGTCCTCAGATGCTCATGTAAGGGCTTGGGACGGGGAGGAAGCAGAAGACAGTGCTGAGCTTTTCACACAGAGAGAAATGCCAGTGGTGGGAAGGAATAAAAAACGTATTCATGCTGGACTTGAGAATCAAGTTATCCAATAGCAATGGCATCACAACTGATTTCCAGCTAGAATCAAGCCAGGCTCTTCTACTTTTGATGTAATTCTCATTTCACAGATTGCGATGTCATTAGTCAGCGGTCTCAAACTTATATGCCTATGAAGCACAGAGGCAACAAAATAAGTGGAGCAACCCTGGGGTAATACAGAAGGGAGCAGTAGGGACTGTGGTAAACAGCCCACATGTCCCTGTCATAAAGGGAGCAGCTTCTTCCAACTCCAACTAATTGTGGCCATACAGCAATGAAGACTGTGTTGGCTCACACCTTCAGTTTTTCAAGAGAAGCCAGAAACTTGTATGTTTGTATTAAATCTCTCAATTTTTTCAATGTTCACAATTATTTTTAAAATTTTTAACACACTAGACTGGGCAAACAAAATGCCTACAGGTTTGGTGCCACAGGCTGCCAATTGGTGCTAACCAACATGATTCTCGACTGGAAATAGCCCCTGTCACACCAACTCAGCCAAAGGAGAGGTATCAGGGAGGAAGGACTCCATCCACAACACTGGCCTCAATCCCCTAGGGCTGGTGACAAGACATCACAGGACACTTATGCAATGCTATTATCCATACCAAAGCTAGGCCATGTGGCACCATGACTGATCCCTGATGTCCTCACCAAGCACAGAAAACCCCCAGAAAGAGGCAGGAGAAAGGAAGATTCCTCCATGCCAGTGGGGTTCAGCCCAGGACCAGAGTCAGGAGATACAGGACAGGAAGGCCACGCCATTCAGTAGAAAACACAATCGCCAAGGACCTGACCTTGATTCAGGAAGTAAGCAGCTCCCTCCATCTCCTCACCTTGGAGCTAGCTTGGGCCCCTGTCTACAGGCTAACCCCAACCTCAGCCTTCCTCTTTTGCTCTGAAATGCCAAAGGCAAATGCTTACGCTTTTCTGAGATGGCGGATGTTGGTTTAATTACCATTTGGTCATTTTGTACCACTGCCTTCTAACATCATAAAATCTCTCTACGCTGTTGGTAATATTACTGTTCCTGGTGACTTAGATGCTGACAGAAACTATCTTGTCCAGAAGTCCTGATCCTTCTTAAAAGATGTCCTAATATGCAAGGCATACTTTTTCCTATAGTGGAAGATAGGTAGTTAAGTGATATTTAGCAAGGCACTGAAATTCTCAGATTGTAGTTTTTCCAACAAAGTCTAAAATCTGGGTTAAATCTCCCATGTTTAATGTGGACAACCATTAGAACATTTTAAAAACCATACTATGGGGGCCAACAAAATATCTGCAACTTGCTCTTAAAATGAAAGAGAGTTCTACAATCTTTTCCAGCTCTGATAATGACTGAGGTGGTGTTTTATGATTAATGGGTAGTTTGCTTTAGGTGAAAGGTTCAAATCAAATTTCTCCACGTAAAACTAGCCCTTGAGAGGCAGCTTCCCTTGAGGAACAGGCAGAAGATGGGGCTGGTCTTGGTGATTCTATGTATCACTTTCTCTTTTCTCCCCCAAAGCGTAGCACCCATATGCAATTTCTAAACATGTAAGACATATGTGATACAATACATAAAATGGGCAGATCTCCACCCCCAGGAGCTTCTCCAAGTCAGGGCTGTATCTTTGGTGTGATTGACCCACAAGGCCCACAGTTAAGGTTCAGTATGTGTGCGAAAAGTTTATGTTCCCAAATATACCACTATAGGTCCAACTTCCATAAGAATAATTGTCAGGTACGAATGCCATAGATTTATATTAAATACTGACTACCACAAAAAAAAAAAAAACCCAAAAAAAAACTTTAGATCATTAGCTGTAACCATCCAAAAATAATAAGCCAGATAAATATTATTTCTACATGTTGTACATTTAAGACCTCTTCCCAGCAGCAGGCTCACATTTCTGGAGAGCACTTGGCTACACCGTAACTCAAAACCTATCTTTACCTTTCAGCAGATATGTTCTCTACTAAAAGCAACAGATTCCTGGGCCTTAAAAGAAGAGCTGACAGAGGGCTGAGTGCAAAAATAAAGATAAATTATATGAGCCCTAAAAGCAGATGTGGAAAGCACGGGGCACTCCAAACATGCTTGTTTCCTTTGGATCTGGGGACTTGCACATGGTCACATAGAGCAGAGCTTCTGAGGTAACTTCATGGGGGCCCAGTTCTCAATAGCACTTTCACAATCCACCCACAGTACAGTTCGTAACATGGCTTTTTGTTGTTGTTGATAACACCCAGCGATGCCTGCTTTATTTCTTACTAGATACAGTTTTTTAAATACCGTCTTGAGCCACTGTGGAGGCTCTGGCTAGTGGTCATCAGATACCCTTCTCCAGTAGCTCATCAAGTCTACACCCGCAACCACCAGCTGCGTGGGGCTCTCCCACTGTAGGCTGTGACATCCCATTCTAATCACCCAGGGCCAGGTCATAGACAATCTGGACAGCCCTATACTCTAGGGCCCGCTGAAATTACTCAAACTAGCCGACCTTAAACCTACTTGCCCCTGGGAAACAACCACCAAGATGCTGCCTTATGAGGACCCCATGTTGGCCCTGAGTGTGCCTGAGTAGCCTGCCGTATTCTTCCCAGGAAACTGTTGAGTTACAAAACCAAAGCTCTTTCCAGTTTTTCTCTCTTGGTCTGCACCTGGCCTCACCATACCACAGCCAAGGTAATATGGTTAAAATATGGTTGGACAAATAAAGAGGCATTTCAAAGGCTGTCCTTGATTGCAAATGTCAACTGGCTGCCAGCAGCTGATCACAACCTAAAAAAGCCTACAGGATAAGTTTTTTTCAAAGTCAGAAAGGAGTAATTCAAGATGTGGGCTAGGAAAAATGACAGTTTCCTCGTATAAAAACACAACAGTCACACCCCTAAGAAATCTGTCATTTACAGCCCTCCGAATTTACTTTCCTGGCACAGGTTTCTGTCAAATCCATCAAAATGTGCTGATGTTTGCACACAGTGCCCTGGTTACCCTTCTGAGACTCAGTTGAAGTGTGGCAGGCATGCAAAAGCACCTCCGTACATGGGAAGCACGATGGCTTGTTGTAACCTGAACAGGAGGAGGCACTTGCTCATTTTGCAGTTAACACACGGTAAGCTCTGGCCTCCAACTAGTGCAAAAGCACAATCTGAAGGCAAGTCCCAGGCGATGGCAATGAAAATGTGGATTCTCTTCACGTGGTAGGAAGAGTTGTCTACAGCGAGGGTCTTACCTCCATGGCATTTTCTACACAGTCAGAGAAGCAGCAGGTAGGTGACAGGGCTCTTCCCTGGTTGTACTTGGGCATTCTGATTCCTAAACATTTGGTAATTGCCTTTGGCATCTTTCTGGTACAGATCAGAACACTGCAAATTGATAAACCAGTACTAGCTTAATGATAAGAACTCACTAAGGTAGAGAGCGTAGCTGAAGTATTTTACGAGTCAATACTATCTTTCATTGTTAGGAAGGGCAAATTCACATGATTCACCATGTGGAACCTTGTTCAGCCATTAATGGTTGTCCCCTGAACAACCATTCCTTCAGCAGCAGGGAGGCCCTTACTACCTCCTTCTTACTCGTGGCTTTCTTAGCTGGGCTGAGTTTTTTCTTCCTAACTCCCTCTGTATAGCAGGCACGTCTAACCCTCAGGTCCAAAGCCCTGCCTTTCTCTCTTGCTGCCATAGTCCAGGAAACCAAAGTCCTCAAATACCATTGTTTTGTTGAACATCACTGTGTTACAACATTCATGAGATGCCATAGGAACTTAACTCTTGTTTATACTTGTATCAATTAGCCTATGGTAAAACTAAATTTGTGATATGGTTCCAAAAACTTATCAACAGTGGTTAAATGAGGACTTACTATACTCACTCTGCCAGCTTCTTTTGCAGCTACAGAGGTCACGTGATCTGATTCTAATCCACTGGAGGTATGTAAGGGACTTCTGACAAGAATTTTAGTGCTCGCTTCGACAGCACTTACACTGACAAGAAATTTACCTTCCTGATAAAAGGGGGCTGAGCACAGCTGGGAAGAGTCCTTCCCTCTCCTCAGAGCCTTAAATGTAGATGTTTACACTGATGATCATGCTATAAAAATGTACATATTCACTCCTAGATAAGGGTTGGAAGAATAAAGATAAACACTTAAATGGTTATAACAGTAATTCCATACAGGGGTGTGTATTCTATACTTTCATGCACACACCAGTTAGAGAAGAATTCTTTTTGTAAAGTTAAAATGATGTATACTTTAAATATAACAAAAAATACATCTTGTTAGTTTGGACCCACTCTTCCGAATTAGGTCATCTAAGGCATACTTCCTTCCATGTGGTTCCACTTAGGAACATCCATATTATAAGTGAGCTGGAAAATAAACCAGAGGAAGGCCTCCCACCCTGATTTCTGTGCCTTCCCCTGTTTGAGGTGTTGGATCAGTATGAATGGAATATGAGGACGAGAATCAAGGTCTGTAACATCTCTCTAGACACAGAAAGACAGCTGCATGTGGAGGCAGCAGGACCAAGTTTATGGTTAATTTGTCTACACATACCACAAAAGTTTCCACATAAATATTTTAATAATAGAAATCCTTATATGTTGAGGATAGAAATCAGAAAAGGACAGAGATCATAAAATTCATCCATACAGCCTCTCTACTAACAACCTATAATGAGGATCTACCATACACCCAGAAAAGACTGAAGGTCAACCAAGGGAGATGATTCCCGCATCGCACAAACATCATGGACACAAGACACTAGAGGCCAGGAAACGCTCTCATGCACATATTTGGCATTTATTAAAATGAACAGAAAAAGCTAATGCTGACTTGAAAATCCATCCTTAAAAGATTTTTTTTAATAAGTCCTAAGTTTTCTCTTTTGCCTTCCATTACAGTGGCTCTCCAGGAGTAGGAAAAAGGGCAAGGAGCTCAGAGTTCAATGCACTAGGTAGCAACACAGAACATAAGGCACGTTCTCGGAGTCAAACACAACAGGAACTGTAGGAGACTGTTTCATTTTGCCTGTCTCATTCAACTACCCATGGATACTTGATACTAAACCACGTATTTCATGTATTTTCCCTTCATCCAAAGGAAAAAAAAAAGAGGGTTGGGTTTTCCCCCCTTATATGAACACAACGTGGAGCTGTGGGCTTGCAGGCATACATGCAGAAGGGGGAACAGAACCTTCATCAGCCCCAATGTGCACCAGGGCCTGGGGAAGGCCCCTGCTTGATTACACATTAAAGAAAATGACTTCATTAGGCAAACACTCCATCTCTTTGAGTCTCCAATTTTTCAGCTGCAAAATGGAGATAATATTAATCTATATTACATTTCTCCTTTTATAAGTCAAAACTGTTGATAGCAGTGATTTCATATGGTCCAACCTAATAATTCCTGCCCTGCTATCCACAGGTTTTTTTACATGATGAAATAAAATTAGTATTTATATGAAGGTACACACAAAAAAACTATAACTATGAAAACAGCATTAATGTTATGAACTGAAACCGTAACCAGTGCTTGAAACTTCATATGTACATTGTTTTGTAAAACATGAAATTATAGAGGTAGGTAACAGAATCATTCTTTACGATGCAAATTCCTGGGTGCACCCCAGACCTACCAAGTCAGGAACAGGAGGTCCTGGTGAGTAAATGAACTTCTGACAAGCAATCCTGGTGGTCAGAAGTTTTTTCAAATTGGAAAAAACTTTTCCCAGGAAATAAGTTGGCTTCTTTGGTTTTGGGTGGCTTTATCCAAGCCCAGTTAGTCTGTCCCCATCCTCACCAGATAAAAATATTAAAAAAAAAAATGAGTACAGAATACATATTCTTTTTTTTCTTTTTTTTAATAACCAGAAGAAACTTCATGTGAGTCACTAAAATTAGCTCAGTCACTAATTACAAAAGATGTATAAAACCTGATGAAGTTGTTACCTTTTTGCTCAGGATGGTTTCATCACCTTACTCCTTAATGGAAGACTTTGAAAAAGCTGTCATGTTGAAGTTGTTGGAGGGCCCCCAGACCTCCCTCACAGCTGGCCGCTGCATGGCCCATCATAACTTACCCCTCAGGATGTAGTTCTGATAGTTCTGGTCTGCCTCAGCTCCCACCTTGATCAAACAGGTCAGACCTTCAGCCACAACAAATTCATGCACAAGGTCCTTGTCATCCTGGCAGGAAAGGGAGGGTAAAAAAAGAAAAGGAGACATCAAATATTGTCCTGGTCGATCATCCATCCAGGCTGGGCTGTTAAAACTATGGACAGGGTAAGTCAGGATGGCTCAGCAGGTTAAGTACTTGCCGTATTTTCCGGCGTATAAGATGACTCCCTAATTTTACAGTTAAAACATAGGTTTAGGCCTATATTCGCTGTATAAGACTACCCCCCACTTCCGAGGCTGTAGTCTTATACAGCGAATATAGGCCTAAACCTATGTTTTAACTGTAAAATTAGGGGATCGTCTTATACGCCCGGTCATCTTATACGCCGGAAAATACGTAATTCACAGCCCCAGGGACCGGTGATCGAATCCTGTCCCCGTGCAAATGCGTATGCTGAACTGGGGTGTGTTTCACATGCGGGAGACCCCCAGTTCAGTTCTTGCCCCCACCCCAGGTTCGGCCACTGGCTCAAGGGGGCGTGCCTCCCATATGGGAGGCCCCCAGCCCAGTTCCCACCCTGCACACCTCCCATCCCACCCCCCAATATGAAAGGAAACCATGTAGAAAACTGATGATGTACAACTATGGAGACTGCTCTGGGCCCTCCCCCTTCTCTCTGTCTCTCTCTGTCTGTCAAAAACAATAAAATAAATCTTAAAACACACACACACACACACTATGGACAAGCCTTTGAAGTAAGACTAACCACTAAAGATTGTTCAGCTCTATTCAAATGAAGCATCTTAACTGTTGCCAGAGGAATTTCACAACCAGTCTTCACATTGTTGTTTGCCACAGACCAATGATTGCCTTCTGGGCAATCTAATAAAGATAAAGCAAACGAATCCCCTGACTGTCAGGAATATTTACAGTGTTCTGTTTTTCATTCTTCAAAACTCACTGGGCTCCCCTTCCCCACAGGTCCCTAGGGACTGGCCACATGAAGCTGGCTGGGTTTAGCAACAGGAAGCATCCAATAGCAGGGCAGACCATCAGCTGAAGGATTCCAAGCCACTTGTGTGTTCTAACAAATAGGCCTGAAGGATGGTGTTCCCAAAGGCCTTGCAAATGGCATCAGAAAGTAAGGATGCAATCTCTCCACCTCCTGAGCTGTGCTGCTGGCAGGACCGGCAGAGGGCAGAGCGCGGAGCTGGCCAGCTATGCATGTGGAGGAGCCGCACCACCCCTCAAAGGAGGCACTTTGGTCGGCCTACGGACTTGATCACAGACGACAGGACATGGAAGGAACCACAGGGGTCATCGACTCGGTGGTTCACAAAGAAAGGTCTCCAGAGCCATGGACAGCAAGAGTGTCACCTGGGAACTTATTATAACTGCAAACTGCCCTGCCCCACCCGACATAATGAATAGGAAACTACCAAGGAGCCCAGAACCTGTTTACAGAGCCCTCCAGGTGATTCAAAGATGCCCAGATGGGTCTCAGTCCTGACTCCATGCTGGGATCATCTGGGAGCTTTAAAGAGGAATAGGAAGCAGGACCTTTCCCGGATGGGTATAACCAGAATTTCTGGGGGTGAGGTTTAGCCGTGGCTATTAAATTCCCCAGGAAATCTTAACATCTAGCCAGTTTGAGAACCACTTATTTACTCCTACCTTCTCTTTACAGACAGACTCAAGAATGGCAACGTGTTGGCCAAGATCACCTAGGTCCGGGCAGCCCCAAGCCCAGTCATTTTCCTGTATTAGCCACTTCTACAGAGCTGTAGGAGAGATTTCTCCAGGACTGCTTCAGAAGATGTCCCCAGTTGGACAGTGCCTTGTCTAAAATGCAACTAGGCTAAGGCTGGAACACTCATCCTCAATTATAACAAGAGAGCAAAACTTCTTTTAAATACATAAATAAAACCTCAGTGATGTCAATCGTAGAAAGCTTAATGGAATAATCATAGGCTGTTCTTCTAGGAATGGTCAGCAACGATGGGTTATCTCCCAAAAAGAAAAAAATAACGTAGGTGAAGCAGCATAATTCTCTAGTCTCTACATGAAACCAGCCCCTCATTCTGATTTTATGGCATTTTCCAATTATATGGACGGAGCACTTGTGCTAAATGTGACCCAGCCAGGCAGAGGCTCCCTTTGAACGGAGAAAGCACTCTGAGTGTTGGGAGGGCACTGGGGGAATTGGAGGGTGACGCTCGTGCCCTGAGGTAATGAGAGACAGCTGTGTTAACTCAGACTTGAAGATAATCATGGCTTTGGAAAGTAAGAGAAAATGGGACAATATCATGAGTTTTTGGAAAATTACTTTACACTCACATGTAGAAAGGAAATAAAAAATAATTCTCTCTCCCTCCGTATCCTTTTCCACCCGCATATGTGAAAAGCGAACACTTAGATGAGCTCATGTCTAGTCAGAAAGTTTTTCCAAGCACGGAACAAATGTTTATTACTTTAACTAAAGCTGGATTCGCACATGACTTCATGGTGAAAAAGTGAGAACAAGCTCTCAAGCAACCACTCAAGCTAATCACTAATATTAATATAGCGTAGAGCTGACTGTCTGGCAAAGGAACCTGGAAAACACATTGAGCAGAGGAGACAGTGTTTATAAAAATAATTCAGAACCCTAACGGAAATGAATGCGCATATGTAGATAAGGCACTTAGGAAGTAGAAATTTATGGATGATAAATGCGAAGAATATCTTCCAAATTGGCAATGTACTAGATTTTTAAACACATATCCTAAAAATATACATAGTCAGTAATGAGTGGTTTTTAAAACATTCCAACTAAAATAAAATCAAAATGCTAACACTGATTATCACTGCATTTCAGAATTTTCTATGGTAGCCATGCATGAACCTGTGATCATTTTTAATGCCTATTAGTCAAGGAATATTCAACTTGACCCAAATGACCAATGGATCAAGTTATTTTTTTGTCCCCTCATAAGTCTCGTTCCAGAAGGAACCTCCACACATCTAGAAAACACAAAAGACGATGTAGAGGCAGACGAATGGGTGGGGAAGGTGATCTAGGTCCCAGACAGCTTAGAGCTGTATAATCTATTCAATTCTCAATGTACCCTGGTCTGTGGTTTACAGCTGTTTTGTGCACATGTAGGTGGTCTTCCAGACAGGTTCTAAACTTCTGATAGCAAACACCTTCTTCCTGTCTAGATAGAGCTGACAAAGGCTGCTCAAAAATATTTGTTTTATGAATAAATAGAAGAAATAGTGTCCCTAAGAATTCAAAAAGCTAACACTGCAGATGAGGTTTGGTGAGGGGATGTGCAACAAGACTCTAAACAATTATTTTGTTTTATTTTTTAACTTATTCACCATGGAAAACTTTAAACATACACAAAAAAAGACAGAATAACTTAGTGAACCCCTGGTGCCAATCAACTCATATTAATCCTGTTTCACCAATCATCCCACCCTGTCTGCTGTCATATTAATTTGAAACAAATCCCAGACATCACATCATTTAATCCATAAGTATTTCAATATGTATCTCCAAAATAGGAACTCTTTTTTAAAAGTATGTACTCATAATAAAAAATTTAATACTTTTTTACATTATCAAATGTCCAGTCAGTGACCAAATTTCTGTTTCATAACTACTGTTTGTTACAATTTGTATTAGAATTCAAATAAGATCCACATGCGGCAATTAGTTGATATAACTTTTAAATGCCTTTTAATTCGTCTTTTTTTTTTCCTTGAAATTTATGTGTTGAAGAAACAAGGCCATTTTCCCTGTAGAGCAGCCCACAGACTGGGTCTTATTGATTCTAGTCCTGTGGTGCAGTTAAATGCATGCCTCAGTTCGAGATCATTTATAAATTGGTTACTGTATAGAGAGACACAATCAGATTCAGGGTTGATGCTGTTGGCTTGGTCACATCATTAATGGTACTGTGTATTTTCATGAGGAAGCACTTAACAGCTGGTTGTATCTCATTTCCTCCACATCGGCATCCCTTGATGCTCCACACGTACTTCCATTAATTATTCAGTGTTGTAAAATTACAATATTCTAATTATCACTTCTTCTCACTTACTAGCTAGAATATTTTTATATACAAAACTTCCCCTCAATTACTGTTTGATTATCTTAAAATTCATATAGGAAAAGACAAGATACATATGAGCTTTTAAAATTTTACCCATTTTCAAAATAAAAAGCTGGTTTGCTAGCATCTTCCAATGGTGACCAATTTATTAGGTTTTTCTTCCAGTATCAATATCAACTCATCAATGCAAATTTACTTAACGTGTTCCAATTCATTGTAATTATCCTCCTTGTTGCTGCTTATATCATCTTACATCTTTAGCCAGCCAGTGAGAGACTCTTCAATATGCTTCTGAGTTATTTTGGCAATAATCCTATAAGTATTTGATAGCTTCTTTGCTATCTATATAAGATGTTCCAAGTTTATTTTACCCATTTCCTACTTCAGACTTGGAATCAGCTGTTCCAAATAGCTCTGGTTCCTTTCAGTAGTTCAAGACCACAAACTTGGAGCTAGCTGTGCTTTTTGATAATGGGTTGATCACTGCTTCTAGTCCTTCTCCATAAGCAGAGCTAAAAATATGCTCATTTGCTTGTTTGTTAAAATAGTATGTCTCAATCTGTCTCTTCCAATTCAGGAATAAAAAGTTTTTAATGTCTTTTACCTTTCTATCTTCTTTCTCCCACACCCAAGAATCTTAATCCCTAAGAACTCTAAGAATGACAAAATTGGGATCTCTCTCTCTCTCTCTCTCTCTCTCTCTCTCTCTCTCAACACACACACACACACACACACACACACACACACACACTTTTCAGTCTCAGAATAGCAACACATACAGCTTCTCAGCCTTTTAGCGAAGATCAAGTGTGTCAGAATAGCAATACCAACCTACCATCACCAATATGATTATTGTAAACAGTAGATTTTGTGTGCATGTGTGGTTCTTTTTGTTCTTAGGGTAAGTCCTGCTCAGATGCACAAATTACAGTGTTTTAAGGTCACTTAGACTAGTTCTGCTCTGTGTGGTTCTGCCACCAATTGGATACCATCACCAAGGCAAACAGGTTTAGAAAGAAGTCAGAGCTAACCAGTGGAAGCAGCAGGCAGACTGGGCTTACTAAATGGGACGAGGGACGAGAGGCATGGGCACAGTACCAGTCTCACCCCGCCGCAGCTGGAGATCTGACTTCCAGAGGAGGATGGGATGGAGGCTGGGAAAGCTTTGCTTTGCTCAGCTAATGAACAGAGAGACAGATGGCTACATGGGAAGTCCAACTTTAGGACAAGTTATTAGTCAGGGAAGCATTTACTAGAGACAAGAAAGACTGAAGACAGCTGCTAGAAGACAAGTCAGTTCACCCAGTTCATTCATCTATCGTTAAGTAGCACCAGACACTGTGCAAGGCTCCCAGTGATAGAACCCAGGGGGCTCCCAGACAAGCGCCCTGAAAAATCTTACATTCTACACTAGAGATAAACACAGAGGACGTCAGAGGTGCTTGGAGGGACCCTGACTGCGGGGACAGGTCAATTACTTTAGGGAGAGGCTCTCTGACAGGAGGGGATATACCAGGAGGGAAATTGAGACATGGAGAGTGGGTGTGGTGTGGCAACACATTCTGAGATAGAAGCAATGAGCCCAGGGGCAAAGGTGCACAAGAGAGAGGGTGCAGCTTGCTCCCAGAAAGCAATCGCTGTGGAACTTAAGATGCATCCAAGGACAACAAGGTGTGTGCAGAAGACAGATCCAGAAGGGCCTCGAGTTATACCAACAAATCCAGATGTAATCCAGAAGGCTATGTGGAAGCAGCAAGAGAATGTCATCCTCAACCCCTCTGGTGGGAGTCTGAAGACCAAAAGCACACAGTGCCCAGGGTGGCCTGAACAAAGACAGATCCTGAACTCCAAGGCATCTCTGAGATGTGCACCCTGCAGGCAAGGACATGACAGGTGTACACCTATAGCCATCGGAAGAAGAGAATAGAGGACTTGATTCATCTCCAGAAATGTCTGCACTGAGAAGGGACTCTGCTCTAGAAAAACTGTGATGGTATGATTGAACAAATTTAAGGAAAAATGGAAGGACAACGTGAAGATAGAACGAACTGTCAGCCTATTGTTTTGCTTATTCTCTCTGAGAGAGGAAGATACCCACAAAGAGGACAGCCACTCTGGCTAGAACTATGACTGACAAAGAAAATCTCTGAAGGATGTGGCTAAAATGAAAACTGAAGAAAAGTGGAATATACCCTAGAGTTCAAAATCATAAGGGAAAGAATGATGAACCCACAGACACAGGCTCAGCGCGCATGTCATGTTCATGGGGAAGCCATTGCCTGATCCTGCCCAGGCAGAGGATCCTGATCTGCCTCACCTTTGTCTCTCTCCTCTGTATTCTCACATGAGTGACAGTCATGGGGCCCATCTGCACGCCTGTTCTAGCCCCCTTCACTAAGCTTGTGCATTTCTCAGTGCAGGGACAGGGGGAAGACTTAAGAAGAGAAGGACAAATGAAACCCGAGAGACACTGCCACACGTGCACAAGGAGGCATGTCCTAGCAGCATGGTTTATAAAGGCAAAACGCTGGAAGTCAACCAAACTGTCTACCAATAGAAGAATGAACAAAGCCCCTTGTGCTTCATTCTTACAATGAAACATTCCCTCAGAGCTACAGCAGTCATGCCTACATCTATCCCACTCTCGATAAGTAAGCTGAAGTACGATACATGCAGCATGGGAATACTTATATATAAAGTTAATACAAAAGAATGTGCTAAGAACATTGCTGGTGAATATTCCACATTAGTAAGGAAACACACATGTACATGATGAACACCAATTCAACAATCAGTAGAGAGAGAACCTGGGGGTGAGATGGGACAAAGATGGTTGGTATTGGGAAGTAGAACACAAGATTTCAATTAAACTGCAGTACGTTTTTCTTTTTAAAAATCTGAAGTAAATATGGAAAAATATTATGATTTGTTAAAGTTGTCTTTGAAATATTTGATGTGGTAAAAATTACACTCAACTCATACTTTGAGCTAATTTATACTGTAATCCAAAGAGACCTTTCTGTAATTAATAAAAGATATAGATGTGTCTGTTTCTCATTGTCAGCAATGCAAAAACAGAAGCTAAGACCACTTTGTTTATTTATTTATTTATTTATTTATTTTACCTGAAATATCTGCTTCAGAGAGAAAAGGGCCCTTCTTAAATCTCGTCCACTGGAGTTGTACAGTTTTTCTGAAATAAAGAAACAAAAACACACAAAATTAATTAAATGCACTCAATGTATGGTAAAAACACAGAAACACTATGAACAATGACAGAACTGCCCCTAGAAAGGTGAGGGAACAGAATCCATTTCATTTAGGATACAGACCTTATCTCCTACAGTGTAAAAAACAGTCTGGGCAATTGCAGGTGGCAGGGAAGTGGGGGGGGGGGGTGAGAGGTAGAGAAGGATGTCAGCTTTGTACCCTCAGCCTCCACCCTCCCTTTGTCCAGATCTCTTTTTCCAGCTAGCCATAAACTGTTACACTTGATGGAGAACTTATATATCCACCCAAACCGAATGCATCCTTCCACTTCCCTCCTTTCTTGCCTCACAGCCCCTGCACCACCATGCTTTCTGCAGCTGGGCTCAGAAAGCTCTGTAGTGGCTCCTTTTCTCTGGGGTTTGATGATCACTTCAAGAGACCCAAGGGCAGCCCAGTGGCTCTGAGGCCTGGCTGACTCCCTGGATGACAGCCCCCTTGACAGGAGCCCAGTCTTAGCTGTGCCTATACCTGAACTCTCACTCATGTTCAAAGATAGGTCCTGGCTCTGAGCAAGGCAGATGGAGGAGGTCTGCCTTGACATTCTCTGGCCAAAGGCTCCTGCTGACTCCTGCAGCCCCACTGTCAGTCTGTCAAACTCAGCCCAGGCTTTGTGAATAAGGAGTCGAACTTGACCTGGGATCTGCCCTCCAGAGGTCACAGTGCAGCAGGAGAAACAGATGCGCACACCACAATTACTAGCTGGGCAATGGGATAGCTGAAGGCACACAGGAGGAAGGGAGGGTCCAGCCCTCTGGTATATGCAGTATGCCTGGGGACACGGATTCTGCTCAGCTTCCCAAAACCCAACATTGGCCCTGACCCAGGTGGGTCAGGTGTCTAGGGTTGGGTTCCCAATATCAGATGGCAGAACGCCCCAATATAATTCATCCAACACATATTTCCTGAGCACCTGCTGGGTGACATTCTAGGCACTGGGGGTATAGTAGTGGATGTATGAGCAACAGCAAAGACTAAGCAAGCAGACAGCCTGCATTTCAGACCCAGAGTCACCAACTACTACCTACATGACCTTAGTACTTTACTGCTCTAAGTACTTTACTGCTCTAAGCCTTGGATTCACCATCTGTAAAATCAGAATAGATAATGACAAATTTAGAGGAAAATGGTTTTTCTATTACACCAAACACTAATGATGGAGTGGCATGCAAAATCATTTAAAATATTTAGATAGAATAAGAGTTCAAAACAATGTCATGCTGGTCACCGCCACTCTGTGGTGGTAATAGACAAAGCCCCATGCAAGGGGCACGGACTTGAGTGGAAGGGAATCAAATAAACAGCTCTAGCAGAATTGGCTCCCATCTGAAAGTGATTCAAAACAGTGTAGGGTAGGCAGCACTCAGCATTTCCATGGTCATAGTTTCCTCAAAGACCTCCTTACAGGCAACTTGCCCTCTTCCCATTGACTCTCGAGATCAAGGCCAAAAGAGTTGGGTGAAAATGTCCACCTGATGGCATCACTACTCCCATGTATGCCCTTCAGTGGCTGCTGGCTACACTGAGAATGAAATCCAACATCCTTTGCATGGCCCATGCAGCCCTGACCCCCTTCCTCACTGGGATGCAGACACTCCGGTGTTCTCTCAGCTCCTCGGGGAGTTCAGGCCTCTCCCGACTCATGACCTACACACACAGCTAGTAAGTGGCAAAGACAGAATTCTGTGGGGTTGGTGTGTGGGGTATGGTGTCTAACCCCAGGGCTTCCTTAATGTTTGATCACTGTGGAAAGAAGAGAGGCAGATTTCTCTCATCCAGGACAAGCATTAGAAGAGAGTGTACCTCTTTGTAAATATACCTCTAAATATAGCATGTGGTCCACAGTCCTTGGTATTTACGGAGAATTTTGATTAAGAGAGAACGCATTGCCTTCCTAAAAACAAGGAGCTGGGAAAATGCCAAAGAAATCAAACATCCCTATCAAGGACCCTAACAAATAAGGCCTGAGGACACTCAAGCTGACTTATAAAGTGTTTACCTGGCTTTAAAAGACATGAGTTATAAATAAATAGAGTGTGCATCACCCATGTAGAACAACCCAGGTCCCTGAGGCAATCACTTCTTCATTTCCACAGATGACATCTCAGAATTCTCAAATCCCAGAGGAAGAGACTATTTTTGAAGGTACCACTACTAATAAATGAAAATAAAACTATCAGGTGCAAGCATAGTGCTACATATACCCTGAAGAAGAGAGGCAGAGTTCTCTCATCCAGGACAAGCATTAGAAGAGAGTGTACCTCTTTGTAAGGTAATAAGGATTGCATTCAACTTTCTTGCTTACATATTATACCACCAGAAGATAAGCAGAAATATTTTCAATGGATTCACAATATCATAGTCAGAATCTCCTTTAGTTACTAGCAACCTGTCATGGCTTTTAATTCATGAGAATGAGGATGGTGGTTAGTTGTGTACTGATTGTTAAGGTTTTAGTACTTGGTGCAATAGTCAAAATAATCAGTTTTTTAAATAAGGATTAAGTATTAATTGAAAAAAAAAGTTAGCTCAGAATCATTGAGGATTTCTGCACCTAAATTTTCTTGCCATGGTGTTGACATTGAGGAAATGTTGACCTCATACTAAATTGGAAGTATTCCCTCCTTTTCTACTTATAGAATGAGTTTGTGCAGACTTGGTATTATTTATCCCTTAAGCTATCTTGGGCTTGGAATGTTGTTGTTAGAAGGTTTTCAACTATGAATTCAATATCTTCCATTAATATAGGGCTATTCTGGTTATCTTTTGATTCTTGAATGAGCTTTGGTCATCTGTATCTTTCGAGGAATTTCTCCATATCAGCTAAATTGTTAAATGTATGGGCATAAAGTTGTTCATAATATTCCCTCTCATCCTTTTATTGACTATAGCAATCTCCTCTCTTCTATCCTTGATATTGGTAATCTGTGGCTTTTCTTTTTAGTTGGTCAATCTGGCTAGAGACATATGTATCATATCAATTTTATTGGTATTTTCAAACAATCAGCTTTTTATTTCTTTGTTTTTTCCTTTGCTTTTCTGATTTCTGTTGGTTATTTTCTTCCTTCTGCTTGCTTTCAATTTAATTTGCTCTTTTTTCTAGTTTTCTAAAATGGAAACCTAAATAATTGATTTGATACCTCACTTCTTTCCTAATATACCGGTAAGTATTTAATGCTATAAATTGCTCTCTAAGCAATAATTTAGCTGCATTCCACAAATTTTGATATATTGTGTTTTCATTTTCATTCAATTCAAAAATTAAGTGAATGTTGAGTGTTTCATTTAATTCAAAAGGGAATAACTTAACTCTGTGACAACTTTTTGACTTATGGTTATTAAGAAGTACTATAGGGGAAGCCAGGATGGCTCAGTGGGTTAAGCACTCACTTTGCAGCGCTGGGGACCAGGGATCAAATCCCAGCCCGGCCCGTGCGGAAACATATGCTGCACTGGGAGCTCCCCCAGTTCAGTTCTCTCTCTGTCTCTGTCTCTGTATCGCTCTCTCTCTGTCAAAAATAAATAAAAATAAATAAATAAATAAATAAGTACTATAGTGGTTAACTTCCAAATATGAAGGAAGTTTCCAGATAACTTTCTGTTATTGACTTTGTAGTTTAATTTCTCTTGCTGAGAACATATACTTTGTATATTATTTAAACTTATTGAGGTTGATTTTATCTTAGTGAATAGGTTTTGTCTTGTTTTATATGCCTTATTTTGGTGAATGTCTAATGTACATGTGAAAAGAATATACAATATATTCTACTGTTATTAAGTGGACTGTTTTATAAATATCTACTAGGTCAAGCTGAGTGATAGTGTTATTCAGGTCCTCTATTCTTACTGAGTTTCTATTTGCCAGTTCTATGTTTTACTGTGAGAGGAGTGTTGAAATCTACAACTATTATAGAAGGTTTGTGTATTTCTTCTTTCAGCTTTATGAGTTTTTGTTGTTAGGTGCTTTTACAATTAGGATTTCCATGGCTTTTAGGTCAACTGACCTTTATCATTATATAATGTCTCCCTTTATCCCTGACAATATTCCTTGCTTTAAAGCCTACTTTTCTAACACTAATATGTCTAGTTAGTGTTTGGGTAGTGTTTTCAAGGTATATCATTTTTCCATTCTTTCATATTTAACCTATTTATGTAGTGTTTCTTATAGATATGGTTCTAAGTTGTTTTTTTATCCAATCTGACAATATCTTTTAAGTGGTCTGCACTCACTGTATTTTTAACCTCTAGGTTATCACCAATATCTGCTCTGTGGCACTAGAACAGAAGACTGCCCTGGAGGCTGGACTGTGCTTCTTGCCCTGTGATGAGAAACATCCTTGTACAAATGCCAACAACAGCTTTGCATGGTACCAAAACTCTCTGCCCTTTCTTTGCCATGTTTTTTCATTAAAACAAACTACAATTTCTATTCAAGAAATAAGTACTTTGACTTCCATTTGCCTTTAAGTTTTTAAAATACTAATCATTATTCATTTATTTAAATAATTATCTATTCCAAACAAAGCTGAATAATAAAATAGGATGGTTCCCAAATAATAATAATTTCTTATATGTGAGAAAATTATTGCTAGATTTCAGAGAGAGACTCACAAATGTTTGTGTAGTTTTTTTTTTAATATCCAAGTTCAAAAGATCAGGTAACCTATATAAAAATATGATGTACTACTGCTGAATGTCCTTTGAAACACTTCAGTTTTTAAATCCATAAAATACTATGGAAATCCTTCCATCTGGCATCTATTAAGTTGTAGCTTTTTTTTTTTTTTTAACTTTTCATTAAAGTGACAGGCAGTAACATTTCATTTTATTGACAAAGATACCCTCTCCCAAAGGATTGCAAACCTCTCTTTTCTATGCAATCCACGTTTTGACACATGCCATGCGCTGGGTTTCACATGTGTGTCTATGGGCCTGTGTGTGCGGCTATGGGTGTACACTTGGCTCCAGCCTGTAGATGGTTGCCAAGCTTGGAGCTCCTCCGACCCTCCCCCCGTTCCTGGTACACCATGTAGACAGTGCTCAGGGGTCCCACGTGCCGAGGGAGGGGATTCCATGTGTGCCCACTGCATGAAAACCAGGCGCTGCCAAAGAAAGAAGACCCCAAATGCAGAGCAGGGGGAGGAGCCTGGAGCCCACCCTAACCCAGCAGGAGGGCAGCACCAGAGACTTCACCTGTGTCTGAATGTCACACTTCTCCCAGGAGCTCAGAGATGCTCCCTCCTTTTCCTTGGTCTACTTCTGTTATGAACAGATGCTAATGAGGGTGGTGCAGCCCCTGCAGGGAGAAAGCTGTCCCTACCACTCCACACTCAGCTTGAGAGTGCTGAGTCAGAAAATCAGGGGGGCAAGGTTGCGGAATGACTAAGAAGTGAAATCTGGGTCCCTTCCTGGTGAATATATACATATACATGTACATATACATATACATATACATATACATATACATATACATATACATATACATATACATATACATATACATATACATATACACCCACACAACAGTAAAACCCAGAGCAGAATCTTCACGGGTCAAGTGTAGAGCTGGGATCAAGTTGGAGGCCCCACAGTCTGCTGTTCTTCTGAAGCCTTGAGACAGCCTGGTGGGGGTTATGCAAGGAAGCCCCCACTCCTATCAGCATGACCCCAGAAGGCTGGCCTGTAGCTCAGGCAGCAGAAGACCCTGGAAGGGACAGTACACATTCCAGCAGCTGGGGAGAGTTGGCTGGAGGGCGATTATATACACAACCCAGTCTGTGCTTGGTGAATGAATGAATGTGTGCATTTATTCTCCCACCCCTTTGCAAGCTGAATCAACCTGGAGCACAATCATTTGTGTGGCATTCGCCTCTGAGTGAAGGGCAATGAGGAGCTTACATTTGGTGGGGAAAAGAGGTGTATTCAGGGCTTCATTTGTTAAAGTCCTCATTATCGCCCTCCCACGTTTTCACTCCCTGGTTCTTGCCTTTTAAAATGAAACATGCTCCTTTAAGAGATGCAATTAATGTATTATACTCTAAACTAGCTTATCAGAATAAGGAGTAGAGGGCAAATTAGTTGAAGGCCACTAGGAATCAACCATTGCTGCTTTGTCGTTAGGAAGGAAATGTGCATAGACAGCAAATATCAACACTGAAAAGCACAGCCAAGAGGTCCTGCCCTCCTGCTCAGCCAAGAGCGCAATGAATGAAGAAACCCTCAATGTGGGGCAAGAAAGACCAGAACTTCAGAAGGAACCCGTGAAAGAAACAGAACCAATTTACATCAGCGAAAGAATGTGGAGGGGAGGAACCGAAGGCATCTGTGAATGTGTCAACAGACGTGGGAGAGTGAAAGGTGCATCAAAGAGGGGTGGCGAACCTTTTGGTGACTGAGTGCCAAAGTTTATAAAGTTTATAAGAGTATACTCACTCGACTCGCGTGCCAACCCATCGAGTGAGATAGAGGTATGGATTATTTTTATGTCTATAAGAGCATAAACAATAATTTTTTAATGGTATTTACAGCTCTGCGTGCCGAATTAATTGCTCCGCATGCCACTTTGGGCACGCGTGCCATAGGTTCGCCACCCCCGATCTAGAATATCATGCTTTCAGATCCCCAAAAATCACTGACTTGAGGGCAAATCATTACAGCACAGCCTTCTCTCACCAAGTGTCAAACACATTGACTTTAGAGAATCTCCAACCAAGACCCCAGAGGCCCTCCTTTGTTTGAGGAGACAATAACTTTCCTTTTACCCTGGGGCTGCTACAAAAGACATCACACCAAGGAAAGAGATTTATTTTCAGGCAAAATGCCCATGCCTACATTTAAAAATCTAGGGAAGCTGAGATGGCTCAGCAGATTGAGCGCTCGCTTTGCAACCCCAGTGACGGAGGATCGAATCCCGGCCCCAACCCACACAGGCACATAATCGGAACTGGGTTGTGCTTCCCATGCGGGAGGCCCCCAGTTCTGTTCCCACCCCCTATTTCTCACCCCACAGTTCAGCCCCTGGCTGAAGAGGGCATGCCTCCTATGCAGGAGGCCCCCAATTCAATTCCTGCTCCTTGGTTAGGTCCCTGGCTCAAGGGGACGTGCCTCCCATGTGGGAGGCCCTCAGCCCAGCTCCTGCCCTGCACAGCCCCCACCCACCTGTGTGAACAAAACCATGTCGAAAACTGATGACATACAACTATGGAGACTGCTCTAGGTCCTCCCCCTTCTCTCTGTCTCCCTCTCTGTCTCTGTCTCTCTTTGTCCCTGTCCAAAAAAAAAAAAAAAAAATCTGTTTTCCCCCACTACAGAGAACAATACCGTCATGATTCTTCAGATGCAGCCACAAGACATGAATTCCTCCTCAGCCAGGATTCAGCTGTGTGACATTTGCTCTTCACACTCACCAGTGAGAAAGCTGGCGACAAACAGCTCTATGAAATGCGACAAACAACAACCCGTAGACAATCGGTGGCCAAGCGTGGGTTATGGTCTTTTCCCTGCCAGGAAGCCCAGAGCCCACATTACTATCACCACTGAGTAAGTCAAAAGTGTTCCACTCTGGAAATTCTTCCCATGAACTCAAATGTGCCACATGTTCCACTGATGACTGGGAAGTCCAACCCATTTCCACCTGCAACTGTTGCTTCAGTACCACATGTTGATACTTTAAAGAAAAAAAAAATTTGGCACTGCAGAATTTTATTTTTCAGTGAAAAGAAATGGCTTGGTCAGATTTTGAAAATCCTTTTTCTCCTGTGATTTTTAAGCTTTTTAGAGTCACAGATTCATTAGAAGGTCATATGCAAGCCATAAAATGATGTTCAGTCACACCAAACATTAATACAATCTCAGAGGTTATGGGTACCCAGAAACTTCCCGTGGGCCTTCAGGAGGTTCTATGGACATGAGGTAAGAATCCTTGATGTAATCCAACATCTTAATCTTACAAGTGAAGAAATTAAAGTCAGAGAAGTGACATGGTTCTGGTGCCAGCGGCTCTCAGAAGAATGAGGGAATAACTGAAATGGCTAGTACAAATGGAATTGACCATATGTTCTGATGTACAATAAAAAATAAACAACTGAGCCACTGAAAGTCGCTCTCCTTCTAACCATGACTCTCACGTCACCACGTACTTCAGAGAGAAAGCACGCATACACACAGAAGCAAGGGCTTTGGTTCAGGACACCAGCTGTGAGAAGAGCCTGGGGTGATGATGGTGAGTAGGGAGCCTAGTGTCTCAATGAGTCATTAACTGATGGACCCAGTTGACTGTGAGGCCTGGAAATTGAAATTAGGAGGATCATGTATCACCCAGATTCCTAACACAACTTTACAGACTAGCCAAACCTAAGAACTTTCCAGAGTCTTACCTTCTGTAAATGGGCCCAGCCCCCAATGCTGTAGCTCCAGTCTGCCATGCACTCTGCCAAAGAAGACGTGACTGTCATATCCATACTCATAATTGTCAACACTTAGAACCAACCATGATTGTCTTCAGTCGGTGAATGAATATACAAAGTGTGGTCTATCAGACAATGGAATATTATTTACCCATAAAAAGAAGTGAGATGATCAAGTCACAAAAAAATCTAGAGGAACTTTAAATGCTCATTACTACGTGAAAGAAGCCAATCTGAAAAGGCTACATACTGTACGATTCCAACTACATGACATTCTGGAAAAGGCAAAACTATGGAGACAGTCAAAGGATCTGCGCTTGCTAGGGGCTTGAAGGGAGGGAGAAGGATGAATAGGGGGATTTTAGGGCAGTGAAACCATTCTATGTGGTATTATAATGGTGAATACATGTGATTCTATATTTGTCCAAACCCATGGAATGGACAACACAAACAATGAGCCCCAATGAAAACTGTGGACTTCAGTGAATAATAAAGTATCAATATTGGCTCATCAAGTGTAACAATGTGCCACATTCATACAAGATATTTATAACAGGAAAAATTGGGGGGAGGTTGGAGGGGCATATGGAATCTCTACGTACTTTTTGTTCAATTGTTTTCTATGAAGTTTAAAACTGCTCTCCCCCAAAGAAAGTCTATTTTAAAAACTCCTCTCCAAAGGTGAGCCCACAGGTGGGGAGAGGCTGTGAGCTTGAAGACTGGAAACAAAAGTGTTCCTTCTTAGAGGCAAAAAGGCTGGGGTCAGCTAATGCATGCCACTTAATGACTGGGATTCTGCTTAAAACACACGTTCTTCCCCTACACCCCCATCAGAGAATGAATGGTAGAGAAGTGTCCTCAGAGACCTCCAGCCCTAACACCCCCTCTGAGAAGCAGAATCCTTTGCCCAATTCAGATGTGCCAAAAGGGGTCAGCCCATTGACATGGCCCCTGTAAAAAGGCTGCTGACCCAGAGAACCAGGTCATTAGCATCTGAAAAGCAGCAAAAACACCCTGAGGCAACAAGTAGTGTGACTAACAGGTGTGGGGAACTTTCCAGACAGATTTTTTTTTTTAAGATTTATTTTTATTGGGTTTTTTGTTGTTGTTGCTGTTGTTGTTGTTTTGACAGAGAGAGACAGAGAGAAGGGGGAGGGCCCAGAGCAGTCTCCATAGTTGACAGCATTAGTTTTCCATATAGTTTCACTCCACAGGTGGGCACAGGGCTGCAGGGCAGGAACTGGGCTGGGAGCCTCCTGCATAGGCCCCCGCAAGAACTGAATGGGGGGCACACCCCAGATCAGCATGTGGGTCCACGTGGGCCAGGGCCGGGATTTGATCCTCGGGCTCCAGGACTGCAGGGTGAGTGCTTAACCCACTGAGCCATCCCAGCTTCCCCTCCACATGGATTTTGCTTCAGGACTCCTCTCTCTCTCTCTCAGCCTGCTTCCAGCCTTCTCCCTCTCCTCCACTCTCATTTCCTTCTTCCTTTGTTCTCTTCTTCCCTAATTAGAAATAGGGAGAGCCTCAAAATATTTACTTTATTTATGGGCTTTTATAATTCCTTTTCTTTATTTTAGAACTAAGTTCAAACATTTAAATGTATGGGTTTTCTGTGGTGTGTTTTTTTTTCCCAAAATTACATATACTTCTCTTTCTAGGTCTGTAAACAACAACTAAGAAACCACAGGGTTCACTTGAGTATGGGCCATCCCCTCCCCCCTCCCCCCTCAGGTGGCCACAGCACAAAGGCAACCATTGCCTGCAGCTCCGCCCTCCTCCCCCCTACTGGCAGGGCACAAAGGGAAGAGAGGTTTCCTAAACAAACGAGCTTATTCTCTCTTCTCTGGGCTCTTCTAGAAGCATCTAGAATCCCTGGTGGTGTCCACAGGAGACCATCCCTCTCAACAAGGTGTGAGGCTCAACTTAGCTTTACTGCCCAAGGAGAAATTTTGAGAGAAGAGAATCATCCAGCACAAGGACACAAACCACACACCCACCTACCAGCCCCTGTGGACACATTGGAACTACTCAGCCCTCTTCCCAGGCACCAACTGCAGCCAGGACTGGCCTACTCTTGGCCTCAGTGAAGCACCTACTCTCCCCAGCCTCAACGCACAGAACCTGCCACCCTGGGCCCATGGCCTCCTCTCCTGCCCACCATTAGAGACACTCTGTCCACTTCACTTGCCTCCTCCTACACTCCCAGCTAGCAAGGTCTTCAGCCTGCACCGGGCAGGTCCCTGCTTTGCACTTGGCTTTCTGCATCACTCCCCATAGCCTCAGACAATCCCACCATCCAGCCTCCTGAATCGATGTTTGCATTTCAGAAGAGACTTCTCTCTGTGCCTCAGTGTGTCCCCGTCAGAAAAAACAGTGTTAGAAATGCACACTGCAACCTTCAGAAGCGATGTGAGGATGAGCAATCATGTTGGCAAAGCACCTGGCATGTTTTGTACTCAATCAACCCAATTTTCCTGGTTGCTCTGACCCCAAAGGCTTTACTGACATTTCTAAAAAATAGCCAAGACCCTCCACAAAGTGACGGGTCAGGCCTTTTCAGGGTGCTGCACTCTGGGTTGGCAAGACACCTCCTGTCACCTGTTAGGTCCATCTAATTGGGCTGAGAAGTTCACCTGAGCTCAGGCAGCCCTGGCTGGGCTGTGGGGGTGCCTGGGTCTTCAAGACATAATCACAACCTTGAAGAAACAGCCTTTTCCTTCTTGGGGTCAGTGGCTCTTAACAGGGAAAATGTGCCCCATCCCTGCCCCTAAACACTTTGAGGAAAAGAAGTGACTGTCTAGTCCTTGGAGCAAAGATAAGGATCATTAACTGGGGGTCAAAAGGGAACAATCTGGCATCAATCATGTCACGGAGCAGAGATGGCAAAACTCAGTGGTTTGCCTGACCCACCCCAGGGAGCCAGGCTCTTCCGCTAAGTATTCTTCAAGATGGCAACAGCCATTAATCTACTGCGAGTAGCCTGCAACCCAAACAAAACTGCACACAAGGAAAGAGTTTTTAAAGCAACTCTTTTGATTTGCATTTATTCACCAACCACAGAGGAAGGGAGAACACAGTAAAAGAATATCGCCTTATATTTTTTTCAATTAAGTGTTGTACACCCTAAAGACTGGTTGTGTCACGTAACAAATCCACATCTGCATTGAAGTCTGTCTGCACATCAGAAAGACAAGCTGCTTCCCAATCTTCCCTGACCTCCTGACACTTTCCCTCTGGGTTTATTCCCAGTCTGTGCCAAGGAGGGCTCAGCCGAGAGTGACGTGGGTGACATGCAAGTGTAAGCAAGTTGTCACAGTGAAAACACAAAACAATCCAAGCATAACTGTGTATCCCCTTAGTGCTAACAGCTAGGTGAGCCCAACATGTTGGAGAATCTGATGAGGAAACCACGTGGATGTGGCTTCAAATTTCTGGTGGACTTCTATCACAGAGAAGAGAACCAGAAAACCCAGGGTCAAAAACCTCAGTGACATCAGTACCACAGTCCCCCCTTATCTACAGGGTACACGTTCCAAGACCTCCAGTGGATACCTGCAACTGTAGTAGCAAATCTTACATGGGCTGTATTTTTTTCTGTACACACATACACTCTATGGCTTCTCTTTGGCACAGCTGAGTTGCCAGCATCGCTACTCCTGTGCGTTGGGGCCATTACTAAGTAAAATGGGTGATTGGAACACAAGCCCTGAGATACCTCGAATCAATCTGGTAACCGAGATGGCTAAGTGACTAATGGAGGGTAGTGTATACAGTAAGGTGACCAGATTTTAACATTGGCTAAGCGGGACACCATTGACCGGGGCGGAGGGGGTTCTTGATTAAAAATTTGGTCTATCTCCCACCGTTCCCTAGCTTGTTGTGCATTCTTTCCAAAAATCGGGACTTTTTTAAAATGCCGCAGGACGCGGGACAAATTGTTAAAAATCGGGACTGTCCCACCAAAAGCGGGACGTCTGGTCACCTTAGTATACAGTGTGAAGATGATGGGCAAAGAAATGATTCATGTTCTGGGCAGGACCACACCAGATGGCCCACAATTTCATCACACTGCTCAACATGGTGCACAATTTAAAACTTATGAATTGTTTATTTCTGAAATTTTCCATTGAATAGTTTGGGACCACAGTTGACCACAGGTAACTGAAAAACTGTAGCAAGTGAAACTGTGGCTAAGTGGGGGACACGTGTCTTCCTGAGCCTAATGCTTGATCCGTGTTTCCTAATGGAATCAGCTGCAGCCTAGCCGTAACTTCTTCCACCGAATGATGGAGCTGCAGAGTGACATCACGTAGAGAAGGGAGGCTTATGACTGAGTCACGTATCGTCAGACTCTTTACGGAGAAGGCATTGCATCCAGCCTTGAAGATGAACAAAACACATGATGAGGAACTTAGCGTCTAATAGGAGAGATCCACCAGGACACACATTCAGTTTCACGCAGGAAGTGATGAAATAGGAGAGGGTCTAGGAAGGGGTGCCCAGTTGTCTCGGGAGTTTAGGGAAGATTCCAGAAGCCCAAGATCCCCAGGCAAACTCCAGTCAGTTATTCAAGTGAACAAAAGCAGGTCCAGCTTTCTAGCCTGAGGGAACAGGTACAACAGATGTCAAGCAGCAAGCACGCCCTGATGTCACTGGGGAAATTCACGGTCCTGCAATACCAACGCGAGGAGCCATGAATGGGCAGCTTCCGTTCACTTCTCTGATTCCTGGCACAGGCGTCACTCATGTCCGTGGTAGGTTGTCTGAGCACCACTTCCTGACACTCAACCGACCAACGCTATGTCACCGGCTCAGTGCTGTTTGCAGCTCACACAGGGTGGATGCTGTCTTGCCATGGAGGTGCCATTTGTTAGGAAATGAAAGGACTCCAGCAGCATTCCCCCCACCACGTGCCTACGAGGCCCACTTCTTGGGAACAGCTGACTCAGACTTCCTTTCCCTTCCAGAGTCTGCCTCCAGAGAAGCAGCTCCACACGGGGGTCCGCCTGCTTCATCCGACTCCGTAAAAAGGGAAAACAAAGGGGGCAGCCCTGGATTTCCAAGGAGTGGTGGGAAGTGAGGGCCGGGCGCAACTACAGAGGACCGTGGGCACGATCAGTTCCACGGGCCGGCACGTGCACTCCCTCAGCGCGTGCACCATCAAGCCAACTGAGGTCTGAGCCAAGGGAGCTTTCGAAAGAAAGAGTCACGGGAAAGCTGGGATGGCTCAGTGGGTTAAGCGCTTGCTTTGAAGCCCCGAGGACCAAGGATCGAATCCTGGCCCCGGCCCAGTGGACCCATATGCTGATCTGGGGTGTGCCCCCAGTTCAGTTCTTGCCGGAGCCTATGCAGGAGGCTCCCGGCCCAGTTCCTGCCCTGCGCAGCCCTGTGCCCACCTGTGGAGTGAAACTATATGGAAAACTAATGTCAACTATGGAGACTGCTCTGGGCCCTCCCCCTTCTCTCTGTCTCTCTCTGTCTCTGTTTCTCTCTGTCAAAAATCAATAAAATAAATCTTTAAAAAATAAAAAAAAAGAGTCATCACCACTGGGCACGGGCAGGAGAAGACAAGCAAAAGGGCACAATCTTCGAACACTGCAACGCCGTTGTCCAGCCTCCAGGACTCGAGGCAGGCCCATCAGCAGTGGAATCATCTTAGGCAGACAGTGAGTCAGCTCCTGACTGATCTATGACAGTCAGGGCATGTGGGTGGGAAGGAGGAGCGTGAAGTGCCTTTGTATGAGATGAAGTTGTCTTTGACTCGTGGTGACACACCACTCACCCCCTAAACGCCTAGGCTTCACACACATCCCCTCCCCCACCCCAGCTGATACCAAAGGCAGCCCCCCTCCTTCCCAAGGGCAGAAGTATTTCCAGGAATAGAAATGCAAGTGAGTGGTCAAGGTGGATGGACAGGGGGCTAGTGCGGCCACACTCTCTGTGTGAACCATCGATGAGGTGGCAACTCCAGATGCAGGGTATGGGGGCGGGGAGGGGGGTGGGAAGGTGGCAAGGATGGCTCTCTCTGGTGCCCCCAGTGTAGTCTCCCTTGGGCTCGGCCCTCCCTCTACACAGACCAGAGCCACAAGCATGGAAAGTGCCCTCAGTAATCTTTGTGGTCGGACAGCAGGGCCCCAGCCTTGACCACACCCCCCGAGGGGCTGGAGCTCTTTCCTCAGGAAAGAGACTGAACACCCATCATTATAGCACACTTAGAGGCTCCCTCAAACACGGACTGCAGATAAAGGTGCCATTAGGAAAAACCAAGCTGTTTGCAATGCCCAAACGGTTGCTTTGCGTTGCAAAGCAGCAGAAATTTGGTGCATTTTCTCCTAGAATGAAAATTATGAAGAAGCCTGTTTTTCATAGTCTTATGGGGACCTAACTAGACTAGACGGTTAGCCTTATTCCACCAGTTAGTACCTCTCTTGGGGATATTTAAGCAACAACAGCCTCAAGTCAGGGAAGCATTGTCAGCCTCTCCATGAATCAAATAAGAATTTAAGGGGCAAATCTTCCTTGTCTGGTCCCATATGTGGCATGTAAGAGACACAGAAGGGGTAAAGCCACATGCTGCTTTCAGTTGCACAGTTAATCATCAGAAATACGAGCTGTTCCTTTCTGGTGATAGCTAGTAAAGATACTGGACAAGCAGACAGAAAAAAAAATGGTTTTGAGAAATTAGCAACAAAAAGAAAGCAATGAGAGGCACAGCTTGCCTAGGTGAGAGGAGGCCTCATAACTAAGAATTATCCACAGCTGCAACTGCCATGTAACATGATGGACGACAGACCAGCAAAAGTACTTAATGTGTGGGACCTTGAATTGTGTAGCGAAACCACCCGGGGGCTTGGAAACTACAGATGTGGATTCGGTAGATCTGAGGCAGGGGCCGACATTCTACTTTCCTACCAAACTCACAGGCCTCAGGACCACACTGGGAGAGCCCCTGACCTTAGAGCATTTAGTTAATACTTGAAGAGTCTGAAGTTGAGGCTACCTACCAGGGGTGGCCAGTCAGAGTCGGAAGGAGCCCACATCAAGAGTAGTTAGCACAAGTGCTTCCAATCCTGCTCCCTAAACCTGCTACTCAGAGCTCATTAACCGGCATCAGACACGACAACATGCATCTCTGATGTTACGGTGTTCAAGGTCTGTCACAGGCAAGATAGACTGGGAGGCACCTCTACCCTTTAAACTACAGTTACTCTCCAAGCCAGTCCTTCATCAGAAAAGTATGGGGGAATATAAAACCTGCCCCGCTCCTGTGACAATACTCGGTAATGTATTTTACTAGCATTAATTATGACTTTTTTTTTTACCTAGAAATAAAACAAACAGAGCCCGTGGGAGAGTGAACTCTTCTGATACCTATGTGATATTCACACTCAATAAACAGATTAACAAAGCCATTACAACACGCAGCAAAAAACAAAACAAAACAAAAAAACAGCAGCCTAGAAAGAGTCAGGAGCAGGTTTGAACTCATTTCCACATCTCCTTTTTCACTTCACAGACACTGGTTGGCTGTGCTGAGTGGCACCTCAGGCAGAGCCTGACTCTGCTGGGCACTTGGCTCACATCTGCCAGGGCCGAGCCAACTCACTCCTATCTCCATCAGCCATACTGTCCCAAATTCTCCCAATAACTCCCTCCCACAGTACAGACCTGCCAGGCTGCCCTGGAGCCAGCAGGGGTCCTGGGGGAATGGATTAGAAGTGAGGCTCTGCCTTTAGTCCTTGTGTTCTGGGTTCATGCATCTATTTCTGGGGCACACATGCAACTATTATAGCTGCCTCACAAATGAGCCCGTTGTGGCCCTTGGCAATCATTTTTACCACACCTGAGTCACACATTCGAAACCTGGTAGGTATTCTATGTGCAATGTTGTGTCTCTTAAGTGCTGATCTTGGAATAGTCAGTTCAGTTCCTCGCCAACAATATTTACTGGAGTGCAGTCAATGGAGGTGTGAAAGAAACACAAGAAAGAAGTAGGCTTGCAAAACAGTGTGAGAGCAATTACACAAAGTACAAACCAGGACAAACTGAAAGTCTTAGGTGACTGCCTGTGGCCAGCCTTCCCACTTCTCTCTCCTATCCCCACAGGCTCATCTAGCAAGAATTCTGCCCGACCCTTTCTTACAACATTCAGGCTACACCCTGGGCTAAGCAATCATCTCTCATCTGGGTCATGCAGTGATCTCCTCCCCAGACACCCTGCTTTCCCTCTTGTCCTCATTTAATTCCTGGTCTCACATCTTCGGGCCCTTTAAAAAACATCCCCTTCTGGGTGAGATTTTTCTGACTACCCTATTCAAAATCTCCAGCGTGCATTCAAATACATCCATTTCAGAACCACCTGCCTGTCTTTTCCCTCATAGCATTTATCACTGTAGCATACTATATTTTTTTAAGGTTTATTTTTATTGTTTTTGACAGAGAGAGAGAGAGATACAGAGACAGAGACAGAGAGAAGGGGAAGGGCCCAGAACAGTCTTCATAGTTGCACATCATTGGTTTTTCCACATAGTTTCATTCCACAGGTGGGCAGGGCTGCACAGGGCAGGAACTGGGCCGGGGTCTCGCCCCGGTGAGAACTGAACTGGGGGCACTCCCCAGTTCAGCATATGGGTCCACATGGGCCGAGGCCGGGATTCGACCCTCAGTCTCCAGGGCTGCAAAGCGAGCGCTTAACCCACTGAGCCATCCTGGCTTTCCCGAGCATACTATATTTTATTTACTTTGCTTCCTGTCTGTCTCCCTCACTGCTATGTAAGTTCCACAAGAGCAGAGATTTTTATCTGCTTTAGGCATTGCTATTGCCCCAGGACCTTAAGCAGTGACTGACACATCATAGGTATGGAATACATTTTTGTGGAGTGAATGAAAGAATCAGTACCCTCCCTCCCCCTCCTTCTTCCTCTTACGTTATGTATAGGGTGTTTGAAGTCATTTCCACCCCCTCTTCTTTTTATAATTTCTGAGAACTAGGAATAACTTTCAGGATTTTTAAGTGTCAGACACATACCTTCTTCTGTCAAACTCCTTAAAACTCCAACAGAGATCCTGTCATAAAAGAGTACTAAGACTTCCTTCATATCACTGTTTAGAATTGAGGACACTTGAATTAATTCTAACTGTCAGCTAGATTAATGGCAGAAATTACATGTTCAGAAAGACTGCCTCTGATTTTGTAGTATGAGAACTTTTTCTTTAGGGGGTAGAAGGAAAAGGAATGCCAATTAAAATGCTGGCCACCTGATAAAAATACCTTTGTCTTTGTTAATTTATATAAAAATTGTTTAACCTGTTTCCAGCACTAATTTCATGTTATATGGACTTGGGAAGCCATAATAAAAAGTGAAGTTTTTATCACTTGCATTTGATGTTTATTTTTGAGGTGAGTCGTAAATCAAAATCTGAAGAGACAAAAATATGTGTTTGGTATCTGTCCATGGTACCAGCAGAAAACAATGACCCCGTTTTCAGAACCATGTAAAAAGTTCTTGTGGCAACCAACTTGGGGGGCGGAGGGGCGAGTGATGGATGCTGCCTCCCCAAAAGCAGATATTTCCATCTTTTTCCCAGACACCTTCTACAACAATTTAAGGAAACTGTTTAATCTCAATAGAAGGACCACATGTTAATAATGCAAACTCCCTTTCTTTGCAATTGTCTTCTCTCAAACCCTGCAGTCCTACAGAGTTTTGGCTCACTTGAAGAGCTTGGTCCAAAAGGAGACCTTTCAAGAGTAAATTACAGCTGACTGCAGAAATTCTTGAGGCAATTTACGAAGAAAAGAGATGCAGAGAGCAAACACAGAACCAACAATGATTTTCCACCCCACCCCTCTTCAGTCCTGTTGCTTTTCTCCTTCCATGAAAGAAGAAAGCTAAGGGAAATTAAGGTTTATTTCCAACACCAGCTGGAGAATGTTTTAAAAGCTTTAAAAATAAAAAGGGAATGGGGGGTGGAGGTGGGGCAGGGTATGCTCTTCAAAAGCAAAAAGATTTCCAGCCTAACATAGCACAGAAAACGATGGTTGGGAATGGCTTGCCTTTCCAGAGAAGTCTGTATGTTCTTCATGCCAAAGGGAAGGAAGAAGAAAAAACCTGCTGGAATTCCAACTTGGAGAAAAAAAAAAAAAAGCAGAATGGGTAAATGAAGGCAATTCACAGCATTGTGATGACCCTTAGTTCAGATCATCACTAATATCTGCTTATGCATATCAAATGCAAATTATTCACTAATATCAAGGTGGGTCTATACTGTTGAACCATAGCTACAAAGATATAAATTAAGGACCAAATGCTGTTTTGCCCACTACCACTTGTTCTCACTTAATGCCTCATCACAACAGTGAGCAAGACGACTAAAGTAATTCTCCCATTTTCCTAAAGTCTTGCAGAAACTAATTGCCAACCTCCAGAACAAGAGGCTAACAACTGTAAATCGGTGGAAAAGAACTTCCACTAACTAAAGTACCTCTCCTTGTGATAAAGTCCTTGACACCATAGGCAAGAGCCTCACTCTGAAAGTTCCTAGAACAGGAGGACCATAATTAAGTTTGCATTTCCTCTTCTGAGTGGACATTTCCGTTACCCCTAATTTTCCACTACGGATCCTTTGATGGGCATTTGACAATGGACATTTCCACACATGTGTGCAAACATTTCTCCTCAGAATTAAATCCAATTTAGCACATGACTCTCACGTGCATGGTGTTGGAACACAGCAAATCAGAAGCAGTGTATGAAGTTGAGGTACTGGGCGGGCAGGCTTGGGCGTGTCTACAGCAGCTCTGAGGAGGAGAAGGCATCAGGCTCAGGGAAAAGCTATATTTCTCCCCTGGCCCGTCCTCCATTGGCCTCACAGAAGCCTAAACCCAATTTGCTGACTGTATTGGTTTCTCTTCATTCTTTATGAAGTTTTAGTAATTTGGTTGGCTGTGATAGTTTTTAATAGCTCATTCTGCCTAGTTCTGGATGATCGGTTTTCAGGAATGGTTCATTTGTTTCTGCCCCAGCCCCCTGCAGCTGCAGCTGTGAAGAGCAGTGGGAGGAGGGGGTGGGAGGAAGGAGGGCCATCAGTACTGCCTAAAGGGCCATCAGCTGGGGGGGCAGCAGAAGGTAGGGTGGGGAGGAGTCAGGCCATTTAACATTTAGGCATCCAGTCCATTGATGATAGACATTTCCTCCTGATAGAAGCTTTTTCCAAATACAGAAATAAAGTCATTCAATACAGTCGAAAAGTTCTTGAGAATATATGTGTAGGAACAATGAATATTCATATTCATCAAATAGCTTCCAAAAATTATATAATCCTAAAATGACTGTTGATGACCTTGCCAACTGAACATTCCTTAAAATAATGCTACTGGGACAAATGCAAGCTAATTAAATGTGGCAGAAATTTTCAAGAGCTGTAAACTTTATGACAGTACCTACACGAATGACTATAAACTTCCGAAATATGAAGGAAACAAGTAAATCTGGAAAATTGATCAATCGGCAAAAGGAACCACAGTATTATAACTCATACTAGAACCTGAAGTTCATTATAATGACAGAGAAAGGGTCAATATCCTTTA
Organism: Craseonycteris thonglongyai; assembly: GCA_004027555.1. NCBI lineage: Eukaryota > Metazoa > Chordata > Mammalia > Chiroptera > Craseonycteridae > Craseonycteris > Craseonycteris thonglongyai. The sequence continues at coordinate 37,625 of PVKE010001094.1, forward strand.
TTTAACACTGGCATAGAAAAAATAATGTGTAGTATCTGTCAGAAAGATTTATACCAAAATCAAGTAAAATTATTTTTTTACCTTTAAGAAAGTATTTAGTTTTCTTAAAAACTGTTTTATGTGTACAACATTCCCATCTCTGTAAAAATAAATAAATAAATAAATAAATAAATAAAGAGAGCATCCACATTATGTATAATACATGAGCAACTAAACACAATGAACACACAGGAATGGCTACCTAAGGAGGGAAGGCCACAGGACATGAAAAGACACAAGATTCTAGCATGCTTATTATTTGAGCTTCATTAATTCCCTGAAGTTGATATAAGGCCATGACACTTCTTGGTCTTTCTAAATGCAGTATAAGCTATAATCAGAATCTTCTCTTTGAGATTGCTACTTGAGGAAAAACCAAAATACAAAATAACACCTCAAGTTCTAGTCTGGAAGACCAGGACAGTAAAGTGTCCATAGTTTGAAGGAGTGGAGATGTTGAGGGTTGGAGCAAGAGTAAAGGGTGAAGGGTTATCAAGAGAATCACAGCCAGGACTAATGAATGGTATAAAAGAGAAGAGAAATGTAACAGGAAGCCACCAGCAGTTTTAAGTAGAGAAGTGAGACACAATCCAATGTGTGTTATAGAGAGATTGTTCTGGCTACATTCAGTGTGGAGAATTGCTTGGAGGCATCCAAGATAGTTGATAAACATCTGTTGGGTGGACAAAAGAAAAATCTATTAAGAAGTCATTACATTCTTCCAAAAATGAAGTAACTATGGCCTGGACTAAGGTACATTGTCAACATCATAGGTGACTGGTAGACGAAGAAAAGTAAACCCTTTAAATCTTTCTCTAACATACCAGCATTACAAGCCACCAATTACTGCTCACCTTCTAGAACCTTCTGCTCAATGACCTCCACTCATTCACTGCCACCAGGAGAGGCCCTGCATTCTCCTATTTCACACTGTGTCTCCTGGGGTCTCCCTCTTCCCTTCCCAGAGCCTTCTGTTCTTCTTTGAATCTGTCAAAATCCTGCCCATGAGTCAAGACTCATGAAGCAAGTTTGTTGAAGCACAGCAACTCTGCTGTCCATTCAGCTCTGGAATTCATGGTTCTTTGTCTTTCCAGACCATTCTAGTCCAGGGACTCTCCTATTTATGCTCATGCCCTGCGCCAAGAATCACACTCTGTCGCAGGAGCTCATTCCCTCTAAGCATGCAGCCAACTCTTCACACATTTGTGCCTTTTCATTGGGCATCTAGCAATATAGATACCCTTTGATTATTTTCATATAGGAAAAAAATCACTTGATCTCTTTGATTCAGTTACCTCCTCTATAAATAAAGGGATTCAAGTTTAATGAGCTCTGGTCATTTATGGCCCTAAGATTCAATGAAAAGTGATTAATAATCAAAGCCAACCTAATAATCTCCTTTACTAGCTGTCTTATCAGATTATTCCCACTTAAAAAAAAAATTAAAAACTATCACTAACTCCATTTCTTGCCTCATTAAATCAAAGGTCTCCTGACAAAGATTCTCTCCTTGACCAAACTCTAGTCACGTTCCTCTGAGCCTCAGCCTTGGCCTACAAAGACTTGCAAAAACATCAATATAATTTTTTTTAAGATTTATTTTATTGTTTTTGACAGAGATGACAGAGAAAAGAGGGGAGAACCCAGAGCAGTCTCCATAGTTGTACGTCATCAGTTTTCAACATGGTTTTGTTCCACACAGGCAGTGGGGCCGCTCAGGGCAGGAACCAGGCCAGGGGCCTTCCTCATGGACCAAACGCCCTTCCTGTTTTTGTCATGTTTTCTTTCCCTGACTCTACTGAACCCTCACTCACCCCCCCCCCCACCTTCCTTCCTAGTCCTTCACTCTTTCTTTGAAATACCCAGTCATCCCTGTACAAGTCAAAGTTGTGTTCCGTTCACATTGGACTCTTCTCCCTATTGCAGTAGTGATGACTGATTAAAATCTGCCCTTACCACTTGTTTGCAGCTTTATCTTTGACATTTTATCCAGCTTTAGAGACCTATCTTTAGTTGGGGCCACTCCACCCACCCAACCTTACCACCACTGAGAAGAAGATGCAAATCCCATGCTTCCCCCTCCTCCTCGTCCTCCTCCTTCTGAGGCACCCCACCCTCCTCTCACCACACTTCACATACCTTAACACCTGCTATGAAATCCATCCTCACCAGACAACTGCCGCCAAGCCTGCTACTTCTCTTTGAAGTCCCACAGCACATCACATATCACCCAATTCACCATTTAATTAGACAGTGCCTGACAGGTGTACTGTGTGCAGTTCTTGCTTCACCAACCAATGGTAAGCAGTTTTCTGACAAAACCCTCATCCAGTGCTTCTTCTATATTCTGGCAGCTCCAAGAACATTCCTTGGTAAAGAAACTTTCCATGAGTCCTTTTTGGTTTCACCGACCTCCATTCTCCCACAATGAAATGGCTATATCCAATCTGGCTCTTTACACTTAGGAACAATTGATTTAGGAAAAAAGAAAGGTCAAGAGATTGAATTATACATCAAAGAAAAACAATTTGCTTCCAGATTCCTAATTTTTCCCATGACTTGCTTTGAAGCAGCTAAAGGATGTGAAATTATTCTCTTTGATCGTGGGGATTCAGTGACTCAAACTGGCTTAAGATCTGACTTAAACATAAGCGCCAAATACTCCACAGCCTTTTGCTAGTTACAGGGGCCAAAAGACAGAGACCTTGCCCTGGGCAACATCTTGGTGAGTTGAATATACTGATCCTTTCATCTTTAGGCTCAAGGGGGCTTAGAAAAAAGGACACTCAGGGGACAAAACGCTATTGTATTGTCTTTAAGAAACTGCCTCTCCCATGGCATCTTCATCGTCTCTCTAGGCAGGTATCCCAGAATTCGAGTCCACGTGCCCTTCCCCACTCCACACACACACACACAGATCTCGGGGCTCTGGGGAAGGGGGTCCACTCTGGGTCGACTTGCCCTAGCCTCTCAGCTCATTCTTACACACCCTCTCCATGGCTTGTTCTCCACCATGTCCAGTCTGAAGATCAGCGATTCACAGACCATGAAGGCTATACTACCTCATTAGTTTTGAGGCTCATCTTGAGAGAGAATGCATTCCTACAGGTTCCTGGTTAAGACATAAGCCATAGAACCCTGCTCTGGGCAACCAGGGACTTTAAATATAACCACATTATCATTAGGCCACTTTATATGGTCCAAAAGTCCTTAGGAGCCCTTTTCCTCCTAAAGGTCATTAACCAACAAAAACACAGTAACGAAGAAAAAAAATATGTCTTTCTTCTAATGAGGGATTTTTCAGAGGGAAAAAGAAAATATTTGGCATATCTACATCTTTAATTAAGAAGAGCCTTCAGTGAAGCCGGGATGGCTCAGTGGGTTGGGCGCTCACTTTGCAGCCCCGGGGACCAAGGATTGAATCCTGGCCCCGGCCCGTGCAGACCCATATGCTGAACTGGGGAGTGCCCCCAGCTCAGTTCTTATTGGGATGAGACCCCAGCCCAGTTCCTGCCCTGTGCAGCCCCGCCCACCTGTGGAATGAAACTATGTGGAAAAACTAATGATGTGCAACTATGGAGACTGTTCTGGGGCCTCCCCCTTCTCTCTGTCTCTGTCTCTGTATCTCTCTCTCTCTGTCAAAAACAATAAAAATAAATCTTAAAAAAAAAAAAAGAAGAGCCTTCACATTATTCAATGAATAAGGAAAATAATGGAACATGATTTATTCACAATTGTGACAACTAGGGGCAAGTGAAGGGGGAAAGGAGGTATTCAATGGAAATTCAGAAGAATCAGGAAGAGGCAAGCAGAGGGCAACAGAAGAGGAAGCTAAAAGCCCCTTACCAATCTCGCCATTTTCAGACAAACCCCCCCATAGCACGCAGATTCCCCTCTCTAGCCCTTGCAAAGGCCACCCCTTCTTGGGGGCCATCCTTGGATGACGCCAGCTTGGTGGGCTCTCCAGTCTCCCAGGGAGGGGAGCCACCACACAAACCACTGGCTCATTCACACCAGCGGAGCTCTCCACTCCCTCAGCCTGGCTGCCCTGCCCGCCCCTTCCTGCCGGGGCAGGAGCTGTCCTGTGCGGCATGCAGGCCCCAGCTGCCATCCTCCACAGACCGGAGACGGAGATTCCGTCCTGCTCAGCTGACGGCCCCATCTTTCTCCTCCCGGCAGACATGAGCACACTGTCGGGGCCCCTCGGCAGCCTGCGCAGACATTCCTTCCAGCAGCACCCAGTGGAAACGGGGCTGGTCCCCTTCAGCAAAGTGAACTTTGGGAGGCCAGGGCCCATGGCCGAGGCACCTCAGTGTCCTCCAGACAGCACTGAGCATTGTGACTGACACAGGGCCCAATCAAGGACTGACAGATGGACTGACTGAGTGAAGGAACCGACATGCTTCATAAACTATAAATCACTGTATTAGTGACAGGCATTTAAAAATAAATTTCTCTCGACCAATCTTTGGATCATGCTGTTCCTAACACACCTGGTAAACTGTAAATTCTGTCAGTCACATTTTTTGTTCAACTCATAGGTTTTAGATAACATTAACTAGGACATGATTATTTTTTAAATGTATATATTTTCTAATTATCAAATACCTTCCCATTGTGGGGAAAAAAGCTGTAATTATATAGAAAAAAACCACAAAACACAACAATTATATATCTATAGATGAGGTCAAAGTCTCCTGTCATCCCACAGCTGTAGATTTTGTTGTATATTCCTCCAGATTGGTTAAATGAATAGAGTAACGTCATACATACATTAAACTAAACAGCATGAATAATAGTTTCTGCATCTAATTATGTCAGGGACACGTTCCCAGAAACTGCTTTATCAGTCTTTATTTCAATGGCAGGTCTTTCCCTTTGTGTTTCTTCACCCCTCTCTGAGATTGAACCACTCGACTTGACTATTTAAAAGATCCATTGTGGCAACCAAAGAGGGGTGTCAGCCACAACCCTCACCATCTCATGGTAGGGGTCTCTGCAGGGACCTCAGAGTGGCCAGGAAAGCCGGCCAGAAAATCTGCCAGGGCCCCACGGAACACCATCTCTGCGTGTAGCTTAGCCCCAGGGCCAGCACCAAGCTGTTAACAGCTCCAAGGACAGGTGAACACTCACTCTAGCAGATATGAGGGCACGGCCACACGTGGGCTAAGAAAGGAAATGAACGGCCTGTGGCCCCAGCATGGGGCGAGGGAGAAACTATCACAAAAAGCACAGTCTCTTACCCATCCGATAATCAAAAACACTTTACAGATGAAACAAGCAAATACAGAAATAGTCCCAGGTCTTTCTGTTCTCCAAGTACAAAGCATAAGCCTTCTTTCTTGTTTGTCTTATTGAGGTATACTTCATCTACTGTAAGATTCACCCTTTAAACTATATAATTAAATGGTTTCTAGTATATTTACAAAAGAAACCCTGTGCCCATTAGGAGTCACTCCCCATTCATCCCTTCCCCCAGCCCCAAATAGTCACTAATTTACTGTCTGTCTAATGCATTTGCCTATTCTAGGCAAGTCACATAAATGGAATCATATAATATGAGGTCTTTTGTGTTGAGCTTTTTTCACTTAACCTCATGTACTCCATGTTGTGAATGTATCAGCACTTCAGCTGCCTGTTGGCATAATAATATCTCAGTGTTTGAATATACAATTTGTCAAGTTAATGGACATCTGTATTGTTTCCACCTTTGACTCTTATAAATAATACTATTAATGAGCATTCGTGTACAAGTTTTTGTGTGGGTATCGTTTTCAGTACTCTTGGGTATGCATCTAGGGGTAGAATGGCTGGGTCATATGGTCCCACTGATGTCTCAATCTTGCTTCCCTCCAGCCCGTTCCACATTCCCAACACCACTGTGCATCATCAGTGCACACCTCCTGCAGAAACAGAACTAACTTATGAGACAAAGCAAAGGGATGCAGTGGAGGAGTCAGTAAAAGAAAACATAAATCTTCTAGAGTACAATTTCCCATTTTATACAAGATTAACCAAAAATCAACATGGTTCTAAGGGATCTCTAAGTGCCTTTCAAGGTCCTTTTATTGTTCTATGTTGCATAGATATTAGAAGACATGTGGTGTCCTCAACTTCATCTTTATTGTCCAGGGTCAACGGAAGAAAAAAGTCAGAAGTAAAGAAACCAGATACTTAAATAAAGAACTTGACCATCACGGCTGTATAGCTATAAAACAGAGGAAGGGTGGGATGGGGGATCAGCAATATTGGGATTAAATGTTTCCCAAAATGAGGTCCAAGTTGTGATGGTGAATTTTATATGTCAACTTGACTGGGCTGAGAGATGCCCAGACAGCTTCGGGGTATGTCTAAGAGGGAGCTTCCAGAAGCGATTAACATGTGAATCGGTAGACTGAGTAAAGAAGGTAGTCTGCCTTCATCAATGGGGTGGACCTCATCCAATCCACCAAGGCCTGAATAGGACAAAAAGGCACAGGAAGGGCGAATTTGCTCTCCTTATGCCTGAGCTACAACATCCATCTCCTACTGTCTTGGGACATCAGTACTCCAGGTTTGGACTTGGACCAAAACCCACACCATCATCTCCCCTCGTTCCCAGGCCTTCGAACTGAGACTGAATTACACCACCAACTTCCCTGGGTCTCCAGCTTGCAGATGATGGCGTATGTTGGGATGTCTCAGTCTCCGTAATTGCAAGCGCCAAGTCCTATAATAAGTCCCCTCCTTTATATGCATATACATTCTATCAGTTCTGTTTCTCAGGAAAATCTTGACTAACACACAAGTGTTACTAATGCCAGAAGATGCTTTTCAAAAAATGTGTTCTGAAGAAAACAGCTTTCTGTACCAAGGTATTCTCGGAGCCACTGATACATATTCCTGTGGACTGGAAATCTTGCAGAGGGAGATGAGACACATCTGGCCCGGAGACCTGAAGGGTTAGCAATGAGGCTCTGAAAATAATGAGGGGTGCAGCTTAAATATCTTCTCTTACGTTTCACCTCTTCTATCGAGTCAATGCAGAATGGCTATTGTTTTCCCCACATTTCATTTTTGGATGCAGTAGGAAGTTATTAAAATTTCATAGGACAATAACATATTCTGAAAATGTCCTGAGGAGTAAAAATCCCTCTGAACTAGAAACTGGAAAATCACAGCTCTTGCCCCAGGTTCTGAGTCAGCAGGTTTGGGTGCGGTCTGAGATTCTGCACTTCTAACACGCTCCCAGAAGAAGTTGGTGCTGCTGATCCAAGGACCACACTTTGAGTAGCCAAGGCCAGACTGCCACATTTCATTTCACTGGGCCTGTGTGCCCCCTTCAAATAAAGGACACTTAGAAAGGGATTTGATCATCTCTAAGGACTCTGACCTGCTGTGAAATCCTACTTTCTTTGGAGGAGATGCGAAGTATTAGTGACGACCACATGCAGAGAGTAGAGTCGTTGAGAGCCAGTTTCAAATCCTAGCTCTTTTAAGCCCACACAATGTTCATGTGGTATTTTTCAGACGAGCCAAAAACGTGGACACAACCCAAATGACCATCAACAAGTAACTGGATAAATGAATTGTGGTGTATGCATACAAAAGAATAGTATTCAGCAAACAAAAAGAATGAGGTAGCAATATATGTGACATTGTGAATGAAGTTCAAAAACATTATGCTAAGTGAAAGAAGCTGATCACAAAAGACCAACTACTATAGGATTCTATTATATGAATTGCCAAGAATAGGCAAATGCATAGATAGAGACAGAAAGTAGACTAGTGGTTACCTAGGGCTGTGGAGGGGAAAGACGGGATGAGGAGTGATTGCTAATGGGTATGAGGTTTCCTTTTGGGTAAGCCAACTAGACCACCATTTTAAACGGAACAGAAAACAACGGTGCTGTCCCATTTCAAACGGTACTCATGGTCAGCTTACTGACACCTTGAATTAACCAGAGACTAGGCATTGTTCTCTAATGGGACTCATGTAGGGCCCATAATTTATGAATTTGAGATTATGATAAAACATATACAATAATGCAAAGGGATGTGCACTTAACACTCTTTGCACTTTTGATTAGAAAGTCCCAGGTTTTTTTCCAAGCAAATCGTCATTACCTGAGTTTGACAAGTTCATCTTCTCAACCATTATTTGTTGAGGTCCTGGGAACCCTGGGGACTGAAATGATTGGCAACAGCTATTAGTTCTCTACCTGGTTTGATTCTGTCACGGCTATTTTGTTACTGTCCATCTCTGAATCATTATTTACATCTCTGAAAAATCTCTGAAAATCATTATTTACATTTCTAATTTATGGGGCTGAAAACAAAATTGCACTCTGGGAGCTATGTCCCTAAAAAGAAATACCTTTCCATGTGCTGCAAAGCAAACACCCCTTACATACAGGATAGACCAACAAGCAATTGTAGAAGTAGCAGAGAACCAACTAACCACCTTTAAACAGGACCGTATTCCCATGAGAAAGCTTGCTTTTACTATCTTTGCTCCGGTGATTCTAATTTCCTACAGCAAAACCTCACAAGAACTTTCCAAAGTCAGCAAAGTGGACAAAAGGAGCCTTTACTTGGAGAAGTGCTGAATAGACCATTGTTTGGATCCTCACTGAATGGGTGGCTCTTTGTTCTGAATGAGGCCAATGCTCAGAAGGAGCCCCAGAGGCCACTAGCGCAGGGCAATTGGTGACAACTACTTGCCCTGGACACAGTATGGCCGAGGGAAGCTTCAGGTGTGCTTTTCACTCATAGCAACCTTGAAGCCTTTGGGGAGCAGATGTGACCACCAGGCTCCTGAAGAGAGAGCACATCATAAAGCAAAATGCCAGCCAGCTGGGGTCACATGGGAGTGAGGGCTGGGGCGGTGTGAGGCTAAGTTCACGAGGAGGCAGTGTGGCCTTCAGCCTCCACACAGCACAGCTCACTGTCCTCAGCCTCGCGGGGCTGTGCAGAGGACCACGGATAGCTTCCTCATTATCTCAACACTACCCCCAGCAAAAGAAACTGCACACCCTCTGCCTTTTCATTTTATGGCAGAAGTGGATTAGCACTGTTAACGCTGAGATGTTGTGATATTTGAGCCATAAGGGAAGACTCGGGAGTGTTCAAAACAAGCACTGAAAGCCCTCAGGTCTCCTCTCAGAGAGGCAAAGCAGGTCTCCCATACCACAGGCCACTGTGTGTCCACGGGAAGATGCCATCCGTCCAGGAGTAAAACTGCCATTCACTACTTACCCTTCGCTAACAACTGACCTTCATCTCCAACCCCATGCCCTTGGCCATTTTACCCCTTATTGCCCGTGAGGTCAGCAATGTCCAGAGGCCTCTGACACCCCATCGGACGTTTCAGAGCTAAGCAGGGGCCTGGCTAACTTTGCCTGCTTTTCATCCTCCGGAGTCAGAGGATGTCTCTCATTTTGCTCACCGAGGAACACACAGTCACGGAACACATCCCATCTCTGCACAGATCACCGAGCACCATCCCCGCTAAAACCCTCTTGGAATAATAAACTTTACATCTATGCTAATGATATGCAATTATAGAACCATGTGGGTTTTAGAGAGCAACAGGACATGAGAAAGTCTGGTTAGGAAGTGCTCACTCTGCCACCAACTCCCCCTTCCATGCTGCATCTGTGCCTCAGAAATGTCTCCACAAAGCTCTCCTGACCTACAAGCAGTTGTCACAGACATGAACAATAAAGTCTTTTGCCATCCTCGAGCTAATGTGGTTCATATTGTGCAGGGAGACAATGGAGCACTCATTTGTAGCATGCACATTAATTGAGCATCTACTATGTGCCAGGCTACTGTTAGGCATGGGGAGACAGTGGTGAGCCAAGAAGGTGCAGTTCCTGCTCAGTGGCAGACCAGACACCCCATCCAAAGGTCTCCTGATTTTAAGAGCATATGCTAACGGCCACCCCATGTTCACACCTATTCTTTGTGCAATGTGTTCTGCATCTCTCCTCTGCCAACGTCCAGGAGGACTAGGTGACACAGACAAGGTCCCAGCCTCCGGGCAGCCCACCCTCTTCTACCATCTGGAATTCCTGCCAGCTCTGCACTGCAGCATTTCCTCATGAACCAGTTTCCTAAGCTCTTAGGTCAGCCTCTTGACAAAGAGCAGGACCTCATTCTCCAAAGACTCCTTCCCACACATGTGCATTCCATAATTACACAGATCAGGACACAGGAGAAATATGCATGAAAATGGCTTGATTTGTGGAAATAATACTGCTTATTCTGGCTCAGCCACAGAGCTCTGGAGCTTTCCCCACAGACCCACTGCCACCCCCCAAACCTCCAACAACTTCCCTGGGGCCCTGCGAAAGCCCACACTCCGGAACACTTGAATGCCCTTAAAACCTGGTCAACACCAACTGGTTTCATATTATGATCTAACCAGACGCGATGAGGCCTGGCAACCCCTTGTCAAGCCTGGCATTCCTGCCAAGTTATTTTCGTGCCGGCATCAGCTGCCTGTTGGGCGGGAGATAGCTGAGGAGGAAGGGTTTGATGTCTGGGAGCTTATGAAGCAGTTTGGTTTTCCTATCGTACACATACCATTTTGTGCCCCGATGACAGAGGGACTAGGTGGCGGATGCCTTAAGGGGAGCTCAGTCAGCCTGCGTGCATGGGGCCCAGGGCTACTGCCGCATTCCCATCGCAGCACTAGGTCCACAACTGCCCACACCACACTCAGCCGCTGGTCAACCGAGGCGGTCCGTGGGACCCAGGGCTTTCTGAGTGTGGTTTGCACATGGCCCTTCCTTGGTGCCCAAATCCACAGAGCCTCACCATGGGAAAACGTCTCCTTAAGTTTCATAAAGACGGAGTCAGCAGTCATCATCCAACCCCCACGAGGGTCAGTACTCACCCTGGGCTCCTCTGAACCCAGTTTCTGGGGCTAGGAGCTGGACTGGGGGTACAGGCATTCAGAAAACAGAAAGCGCCACCTTAATTCTCAGGAAGCCACCGAGCAGCCGCAGTTGTAAAAGGAAAGGCCCCCACGGACAGCAGTCCTGAGTCAGGGACAGAATCAGCTCCAGGTTACCAAGTCTCCTTCCTGGCGCTCGGCAGAATCTGAACACAGTACTGTCACTGATGTGTTCGTTGCCTGTCCTCCTTCCATCCCCCAGCTCCAGGAAGGCACAGAATCCCAGCAACAAGGCCTGGACTTGCAACCCAGAAGGCACTCAGTGCTCATCTGTAGGATTCATAAGGCCTGCATTCTTGCCACCCAGACCTGAAGGAGGAACCTTGATTCCCTCATGAGCCACAGATTACTGAGATGGGGTGGGGGTAGGCTCTACAGTCAGTAAAATCTCACTGATTCTGAAATTCAGCGGCTGCTCAGTGGGCCATCTCACCCTTCCCTTGCACTGACTCAGGGCGCACACACCCAGGAAGGGGTCTGGGCCGCTCCCTTGCCCACAGCTGTCAGGGGGCACCCTTGTTGGCAGCACGCTCCCTGCTGTATCCTGAGCCCCAGCTGTGCATTCCTGTGTCTGAGTCCCTATCTTATCACCCTGTTCTGTCCCTACCACCTCCACCTTCCCTGTCCCCAACTGACGTCCCTGACCATCTGGGCCCTTATCGCCTCGTCTGGCTGGCTATTCTTAGTAGCACATTTTCCCCTCACGACCCTGAACTCCTCACTCCCGTCTGGGCCTCTCTGCTGCATTACCCAGATGAGGGCAGAGGCACCAAAGGTACGTGTGGCTATTGTACTGCAGGGCCTTTAAGATGGAAGGACGTCAGAGGCTGTCTGGTCCGATGGGGCCCTGTGAGAGACAAACAGGGCACAACCAAGTCAGCATTCGAAAGCCGATGATTGTTGCTTCACATTTTGCTGCCCCCCACATACGCACGCGCACACGCACGCGCACACGCACACACACACACACAAGCTTCATACAAGAGTGCCTGTCCTCACACTGTAGAGTGAGAGCAGGAAGCGTATAGGAACCTGAGGGCTACCTGACTGCCTAGCTGAGGACAGACCTACCCTCGGCCTTCAGACTGTGCAAACCTTTCCGGGTTTCTTGCCACGTGGATTTGTTCTAAAAAGTGTCAGCATTTCTGCCGGGCCGGCACGGCAGGCACCTGTGCCTTAGATGACACCTGGTCTCTCTACCTTCCCAAATAATGAGCGCCCCCAGGTCTTATCAGGACTGAACGTATGTAAGAGGAGCACGCTTTGAGGGCAGGAACATCAGTCACTGAGTGAAACAAGGGCAGCACTGAGTACTTCTTGGATGAGGGACAATGTGACCAGCACTTCACACATGCTCTTAATCGATCCTCACCACAGCCCCATGAGAAGGGAAGGGTGTTTTCTCAGTTTTATAAATGAGCAGGCTGAGGCTAAGAAAGCCACGTGGCCTTCCCCTCAACTAGCAGCTTGGAGGCTAGGATCTCAATCCAGGCAATCAGAGCCCAAAGCCTCTGCCCTTGACCCTCTCGCTCCCTCCTGCCCATCCTGTGTACCACCTCGTGCCTCTGTCCCAGAGGTGAGGGTCCCAGGGGCAGGCAGTCCACTTCTCCACCTGCACAGTGATTCTCTCTTTCGGGAACACACGGTACATGGGAATGGGCGTTTTGGTCTCTAAATGTTGCACAGTCTTCACACAATGGCTTTCTTACCATCCCAAGAGAAAAATTACTCTGTGGAATGTTGGAAGTCTGTCAGAATTACTAGGAAAGCACTGGAGGAGCAAAACAAAAGCAAGGAGCATGCTTCAGTCTCCTAAGACAAAGGGGAAGACAGGAAGCAAGCACTCAGGAGAGGCGGAGACCTGTGACTCATCTTTTGAGAGTCCCTGGAATGCACTGTCTTCACCACCTTTCACATGTTGGGCTCGCTGGTCAACAGGAGTGGATGGGGTCTGGGAACGCTGGCCCAGGCAACTAAACCCAGACAAGGCTTCATCCAAGGCTGAAATGCAAATTCACCCACTTACAATGCACCATGTCCTTGTAGAGCAGCCTGAGAGTCTCTGTCTCCCTGGGACAAACATGGACCAGAGCAATTCAGCCAGGAGCATGGTAGTTCTTGGCAGGAGAGCTGGCCTGTCTTTATTTCTCCAGAGACTGGAGAAAAGACACAGGAAATGGGCATACAAGAAGGTGGGAGAGCCAGGTGGTCCAACAGCAACTGACAAGTATTATCTACTTTGACGACTTGCTCTAATTTCATGCTTTAGAACTGAGGTCAGACCCAATCTCAGTCTCAAGCAAAATGTCCATATACATAAAGAAAACCTAAGTATAATGTGATTAGAAAGATTTAGATTAGAAAAGGAGAAAATCTATCTCTCACCCACTATCCTCGTAGCAGGGACCATTTCAATGAACTCACCAAGCACAGACATAGCCTTCAGAATCATTTTTAACACATCATTTTGAGAATCTAGTACCAATCAACAGGTATTGTCCCTTGAGACAAAACTGTTTGGGGATCCTTGTTTAAATCGATGGTGGATGAGCAATCTGGAACAGAAGTTTCATAAACCTAAAAGAAACATCAGGAGGACAGCAGCCATGCCTTCTCCCACTACATCCCTGAATGACAGTATCAGGGACAGATCAATCAACTAGTCGGACCTCACAAGGCCTGGAAGGCAGTGCTGCTCTGCCCATGCTCGCTCTTGGCTCCAACCCCAGGGCTCTGCAGAAGCGAGCCCAGGCCCCAGGCTCCCCTCTAGTCAGCCTAGGCCTCCGGTTATATCGTGGGTCACTTCTGGGCCCCCAGTTACACGAAAGTAGCCACAAATACCTCTGTGTGCACTCATCTAAAGATCTGATAACCACGTCTGTCTGTTTTGCCTAAACTGTCATACCACTTTTATTATATATCAGTTTTACTTTTAAAATTTTAACCATTCTAAGGTTGTGTGTGTGTGTGTGTGTGTGTGTGAGAGAGAGAGAGAGAGAGAGAGAGAGAGAGAGAGATGAGGGGGGAAAGAGAGTAACTGAGACAGACAAGAAAGACAGACAGACACAAACACAAAAGGGCAGCTAACCTGTGTATGTTCGTGGCTTATGTTACCAAAGAAAGGAAGAAGGGGAAGGGATACAAAGGGAGAGATGAAGAAAAGGGCTGAGAGGTGGGTGTTTGTTCTTGCTTCCATTGAGGCCAGACCACCACCACCTAACTCCTTGGGGCATCCCTGCCCCTCTCTGCCTCATCCTGGGCCTCCTTCCCCTTGGGGACTCATCCACATCGCCCTGTCTGACTGTATCTCTGGCACGCTCTCCCTGTCTCCACTTGCACACGGATCCTTTCCACTTCTGCAAGTTATCGCACTGGCAGTCTCCAAAGGAAAAGAAATGCAATGTCTCTTAACTGTGAGTTGATGGAATTTTTATGTTCTTGACCCAAGGTTCCCTGGTTGGGCCCGACTCACTCCATAGGAGCCAGTCTGCCCCTGGCCTGAGCCTCCTGGGTGCTGGGGTGCAGGCTGCATCATACAGCACAGCATGTACTGAGCCTGAGCCCCCAGAGGAAACGGGAGGTCAGCCTCACGGCACATCTCAAAGAGCAGTAAACATGCTGCTACCATTCAGAGCCTTTCCTGGAAGAATTTTAAGAGCAGCAAAATGTCCTTTCGGAACCATTCGAATGTTATTAATGAAAGGAATGTTTATTACTCTGTAACGGACTTGTACTTTACTAATCCTTTCCCCAGATACCGTTTATCAGAGAGGCACACAGTTCATGTCTTTGACACGTCAATATTGACACAATCATCTGAAAACTCAAGTAGTGTGGCATGTTTCCCAAGAAAAATATCAACCTGACCACAGATACAGTCCAAGTTGAATGCCAGCTACTGAAAACAGAAGGCTTTTCTGACTAAATAAAATTAAAGATGGTTGCTTTCTTCTATTTAATCTCATTGCAAAAACTACTTGCTCTACCCTTGAGTTAGAATATTTCTATCAATATTGTAGGTTTCTTTTTAGTGTAACCTATTTTCTGAGTAAATTTTATATCTCTGAGTATTTTATCGATAACGAGAGACCCAAACAAAAAAATATTTTTAAAAATAATTGTTATATTTATCTATACATCTATGAAACACTTTCAAGAAATAACTGGATTTTAATTTCTTCGACTTCCAATGTCTGCTATTGCCTAAATAAACAAGAAAGCATTGAGAATATTTTCTTGGGCTAACTGCTTGTCACAGCATACAAGACTATCAGAAAGGAATTCCTAGAACAGAGATAATAGAAACCAAAGAGAACCACCTAATTTGGATTTTGCTGAAATTGTTTAATTTTAGAGATGAAAATTAGTTAATCCCTAATTTTGATTTTACTGAAATTGTTTAACTTTAGAGATAAAAATTAGTTAATCTCTGGAGATAAAAATTCCCATTAACAAAGCTGTCAGTCTTAAAAAAAAAAAATTGAAAACCATGCAAATCAGAGTTGCAATGGGTTGGTGTACAACAGACAGATTACTATTTGTTACTGTCCTTACTTTTTTATTATTATTAAATTTATTGGGGTGACATTGATTAGTAAAAGTATATAGGTTTCAAGTGTACAATTCTATAATATATCATCTATGTGCTGCGTTGTGAATTTGTTGCCATCTTTAAACTACTGGGAACCTTCCAGGGTCAGGAAACAGATAATCTGAAGTAATTTGATATAAATTACTTTTAGTCATCGAATACATTTTAGTCATCGAATACATCAAAGATCAGAGCACTAAAAGAAGGCAGCTGAAGGGAACTCTACTTGTTTGTACCCAAACAACTCCACCAAAACCATGAGGAGTTGTAGCTCCTTTTTTTCTATCGCATCTGGCCAGTGGGCAATCCCTGGGCACAGGAGCCAGGGCACAGGAAGAGTTAAGGCAGCTCAGAACTTAAAAACAAAACAAAACAAAAAGACAAAGCAATTTTAATGAAAACAGATTGTATAAAATCATCTAAAAATTACCAAAACTATTTTCACTTTCGCATATTATTTATTCTACGTGGAACATAAGTTCTTAGATCTGAAAGGGATTGTCTAGTCCAACTTGATTTTATTGAAAAAGAAATGAAAAGCTCAAGCTTAGAAGGAATTGGCTCAGGTTCCCAGTAATTTGTGACAGATCCATGACTAAAGCAGAGGTCCTCCAACTCCTAGGGCAGTACTCTTTCCACTGCATTACCCGTTCCTTGCTGGAATCCTGCTGTTTCTTACACAATAGACAGGCAGAACCCCAAGTCTGCAAGGCAAACGACCAACCTTCCAAGAACCTATTGGTAAATTAGTTACTTGAAATTAAAAAGAAACTTCCCTATGAAAGCAATGTTGCCTGTGTTGGATGAGTTCCCAGGCCAGCTCACATAAGCAAACTTAGAAGCTATGAGAAGCAGAAGTGCGTAATCCTTGTGCTTTGTGAGATTCCTTAAGTCCTCAAATACCTCTAATTAAGATCCCAATACCAGGCAAACATTGAATCACAAGCCAAGTCACTGTCAAACCATGAGGGGAAAGTGGGTAAATGCAAAGGCTTGGACTAAAACCAGCCTGAGGTCAAAGTCAGGTTTACTCAACCTTAGCAAAGTTATAGACTTTATTCTCGCAGTAAGAATCTAATGGAAAACAAGATTGCAAAGAGGACATCCTTTTAATGTTCATGGGTGTACCTACAGTCCTTCTCCTTCCAGGATCAAGTGAAGAGAGAGGGATGGTGAGAAGGAGAGAAACCCTACCCAGAAGCAATGGATGGTGCTAATGGATAAGGAGGTGGGCAGCTGGCCCCAGACTGGGGATAAAGCAGAGGAGCATCTGAGGACTTGCAAAGAGATGCCTTCCAAGTCCTGCCCTACTTTACTCTTCAGAGAAACCCCCGCCACTAGCTATTGGGTCCCTCCCTCTCAATTCTCATTCTGCATACCATCTATACCACTTGTACCATCTCTCATCTGCTATGACCAGAGGGGTAACCACCAGCACTGCAGATTTCAGGGAGATTTCACTTACCCTGATCAGCAGGTGACAGGGGTGGAGTAGAACCAAGAAGGGAATTTAATGATTACCTGCTCCATATCAGGCCCTTCACAGGCACCTCTTCGCACAACAACCCTCTGACACAGATCTTAATGTCCTGATCTGACCAATTAGACACCGAGGGGTGTCAGAGAGGGTTAGTGATTTCACCCAAGGTTACATGGTAAGCAAGTGGGGAACCAGGATGCAAATCTACAAGTGAGTGACCACATGGGAGAAGTGGAAGATGTACCACTGCCATCAACTGGCACTCTGAACACATGTCCCCATAAACCACTACACTCAAAAGTTAGCAGCCACTAAACTCCACTGTCCATATTGTGCTTTGTGCCCATTGCTGGGCCTGTTGAGGAAACAGCTTCTAGCAATGCTTCATGGGAAAATGACTTCCAGGCTAGCATATACCACAATGATTATATTAGTGCCTCATATGTGCATAGTAATTGGTGGCTTACACAACCCCTGCTCAAAAGTAGTCTTGAATTACAATTCCAAGTATAAAATAAATAAGCATGAGTATATACGGATATAGATAAATAATTGAATAAATAAATACAAGTGGGAATATTGGGAAATAGGATAGCATAACTCCCCACCTCTTGAGTCTGGGCTACACTTATTGGCTTCCTTCCAAAGAGGGTCCGGAAAGGGAAGGAAAAGAGTAGCTCCACAGTGGTGAGACCTGACCAATACTTCCTCAGTCAGGTGATCACCATACGTGTACATGCAGAAATAAATGCACCTCAAAAACAGGTCAAGTTCACAGAGACTGATTTATTTTTAAATCTGGAAAGTACTAAAATATATTTGAGAATTAAGGTGGGGAAAGGAGGTGGGGAAGATTCATGAAATCTTGTTTGGCTGAGTCATCCAGATGGTTCAACTAAGCAATTTTGGGATTTCATGGGGAAAAGTTTGATTTTCAACCAAACAGAATATGAATGTGCTTTGTTAAAAGGTTTCAGACTCTCTGACCTCCTGTCACTACAGCAAAAGGTCAGCAGGCAGATAGAGGGGCAGGGAAGAGGTGAGCACTCCCCCATCCTTGATTCTACTTTTGAGTCTTCTCTGTGGCAACCTCATGATGTGTAGACCCATCATTGTAAACATGACAAGGGATAGACAAGTTGTTAGAAACTGAATACTACCAAAAAAATGTATTTTTCAAACTGTTCAGTTCTTGGGGATGCTAGGATGGCTCAGCAGGTTGAGTGTTCGTCTTACAACCATGAGGACTAGGGATCGAGTCCCAGCCCCCGCCTGTGCAAACCCATGTGCTGAGCTGCACAGCAACTGGTATTTACTGAGCCCCACAGCAAAGGTTCTCACCTCCCATGCAGGAGGCCCCCACTTTGGTTCCCACCCTGCACAGCCCCACATCCACCTGTGTGGAATGAAACCATATCACAACTAATGATGTACAACAATGGAGACTGCTCTGGGCCCTCCCTTCTTTTCTCTCTCTCTCTCTCTCTCTCTCTCTCTCACCTTCTCTCAAACAATAAAACAAATCTTTTTTTTTAATGTTCAGTTTTTTTATTTCACTCCTTACAGAATTATAAAGGGTCAAGGGGATGAAATAGCCACATGAGAAAGCAAATAAAAGGATCACCCTCTTCAACCTCCACCTAATTTTAAGTCTCCATGTCCATCCTTCTTATTATATCAACCAAAGAGTCATTCAGGTGAGTTTGTAGATTCTTTTCAAACCTCCAAATACCTCCAGAGAGAATATCTATTGATCATTCACACCACACAAGCGATTGCTTTAATCCGGTCTCACAGGTAAAGAACCCTTCAATAGTTGTGTGGGGAAAGATGGAGTAGAGGAGGTGGAGTTTGCTAGCTAATCCTCTTCTTTCTCCCTTCTTTCTTCATCTTTCTAGGGACTCTCAACTGTTGTCCTCCTTGGGAACTCCAGAGCTCACCCTTCAGAATAGTTCAGGGCTTTCAATGTCATCCAGATGTTTAAAATGGTTAAGATATTAATGAAATAAATAGCACACAGATTCTGAGACTATAATTTGTCTACTTCGATCTTTGCTTACTATATAGCATACGACTAAGCAGAAACAAAATCCTGTCTTTTAACTATTTCCAAGCTGTGACGTCCTGAGCTAAGTTAACTGTGATAAGCTTTGGAGATCTCTCCCAGAGCAATTAAGAAAGAGCAGAAACTGACTCAGAGAAAACACACTTCAAAAGCAGACACATCCCTCTCCACCTGCCGCAGCCTCTGCCATGGCTTTCTTCATTCTCATCCTATCAAGCAAGACTGTCAGACTATAGAATCACTGTCAGCTCTACCAACTCTCCTAATAAAAGCAAGTTATAAAAATTGCCCCCTGCCTTCTTTTCCTTTTGAAGACTCTGCCTTTTTACTGCTGGATTCAGACACCCTTAGTATTTGAATTTAAGCCAAAATTCTTGCAAAAACCAGATGCTCTGTATAGAGGTTTGTGCTTAGCACAGAGTTTTCTACCACATCTGAAGATGCTCTTCCCAACAGACAACCCACCGATGCTGATGGCTACAACTTCCACCAGGAGGTCTGAGTGATGACCCATCACAGGAGGAACCCCAACCAAGCTGAGTAACACACAGCTGTGCCTCCACGTGGCACCAAATTCATTAAAAAATGCGAGTCCATCATTAAAGTCATCCTCAGTAGCTTTTTAAATCCATGCTGAAATTAATTAAACAGGCATCAACACACAGCAAAACATCCTCAAGGTTTTCTTCACCCATCTGTCTGACCCAAGTCACATACATTTTGGCATCTGTTCACTTGAAACTTCTCTCCTCTAAAAACATCTCAGGCCTTCCATCTCACTTGCCACTTCCCCACCTGCTGGATGTAACCTGTAACTCCATGTTCCATCTCGCCTCTGTCAGATCTTTCCCGGGCTTCTCTTAACTGTACCCCAAACCCAAAAGTGCAGGTGCCAAAACAAAAAACAGTCCTTAAAAAGGGAAACCCCTTTAAAGGCAAATACTTACACTCCAGGGTCTGTCTTCCTTTGCAGATTTATAACCATCAGCGCTAAATGGTGTTATGACAAGTCACCCCAGGACTGAGGGAGGATGGCAGTCACCATTTTGGGATCCTGCTTCCCATGAATAGGGTGTGTTCACAGCCCTGGACTTCAAGCACAGCTCTCGCAGGAAATGTGGTGCAGCTCAGAGCTCAACGCAGGAAGACAATGCAAATGGGTCCCTCTCTTACCCCATCACTGACACCGTCACTCGCAGGAGCCTTACGCACTAGAAACCCTACCCCTTTCAGCAGCACTGCCACCCACCATGGAACACTGAGTGTCTCAATGAACACTTTGCAGACTGTCTGCGGGATGATTTCTACAGCCTTATCCTCCTATTTCATCCTTACCTATGACCTAAGAACACACACCTGTTTTCATAAGAAATGGCCATCCCTTTTTAAAATACCTCCTAATGCATTACAATCAACTGCCTTTTCTTCCCCTCTCTCTCTCAAGAAAAAAAAATAATCAGCACATCCAACCTCCTATCTTCTGAGTTGGTACAAACTGATAAAGTCTACAGCCTAAACCCAGTTTAAGGGCGACCTTTTGCATTTGCCAGAAAACTACTCCTTTCCAAACCCTGTGAGAGGCTGATTCATCAGAGATCATCAAAGGTCTTGCAAAGATGGAAAATCATGCATAGCTAAAGGATTTGTCTGAGGCCCACAGTTAATTATAACTGCACCAGGGGCCCAGGAGCCGGACTCACCTGTCACTGTTCACTGCTCACTGCTCAGGACAAAAGGAGTTCAACAGGAACAACGCCCCATTAACTCCACAGGGGGCCTGGAAAACAGCGGAAAAGTACAGGCCCTCAGGGACAGCAGGTCCCAAAGCCAGTGTACACTTGAGGTGCACATGGACTTGGAAATATTTACACACATAGCTTCTGTACTTGGGGGCAGCACCCAGGAGGCGCTCATGTCTGGCAGGTGGCTCTCCACGTTAACAAGCTCTATGGAGAGAGACTTGGAGTAGAGGGCAAAAGCAAACTGCAGATGAACAGGGATGAATTTGCCACTCTCCTGAGAGCCACAGCCCCATCTGTTTCTACCATCTCCCTGAACAGTAGTTACAGCCAGAATCAAAGAGTGTGTAGTAAACAGTGCAACGTATGTGCCAATAACTGCTGATTCATCTCAGAGCCTCAGGAAGGCAGGACGACCCATAACACGGTTTGTGTTTTTATCTATTTTTTAAATTCTCCTTGGCTCTTTTCCATATTAAAGGCATTCATTTACCAGTGATCCCTCAACAGCTTAAAAAAGAAAATGGAAGTTTCACAAACACTGACAGCACCTGTCTAATAAATCTCTTGCAATAAAATTCAGAACTGATTCTGGGTGGTGAGCCTATAATGCAATACATCGATGATATAATGTAGAGTTGTACACCTGGAACCTATGTAATTTTTACCAAACAATGTTACCCTAATACATTTAACAATTCATCAAACAAATAATTGTATTAAAAATGTTTTCCTCTAAAAGAATCATAATAAATTACCACTGTATAATATGATCAAAATAAAAGGTCCACTGTAAAGATTGAAAAGGCTTTCCCCTTATTTTCCCCACTATATCCCAAGATACTTCCCTACCATTTTCTTCTCAAATCCAGTTAAGACTGCTAAGGTTGGGTGTAAACTAGCACTTTGTGTGGGCTCCAAGCCAGAACTAAGGAGAAAGAACTGCTGGAGGAGCTCTGCAGATGGGAAGGTTCCAGAATAATTACTGCAAGGCATCAACTGGGAAGTCAATAAGAAATTGAAGTGACTTCCAGCTAAACATGACAGCTTGAACATATGCAGTCTGGTTTTGGATATATTCCCAACACCTCTGTTCTGCTGTCAATTTTTCTCTAGTTTTCTTTGTTCTTATGGGCTTTGTGCCTGGGTACTATGAAGAGAAAAGCTCATATTGGTTAGATTAGAGAGTAAACAGATAAATGGGCACATGTCCTGACTTTCTAGCTTGATGCTGGGACACCCTTTCCCATATCAAAGACCCAGGAAACCAACTATGCCCACAAGGGGTAGGAGACTATGGAGGTGGGAGAGAAAGAGTGAGGGGATGAGCTTCAGGAACAAAGTCAATTAAACAATTGACCCGCTGAAATTTCAGGTGCATCCAGGTGGGAAAATATATATTTTTTTTTTTAGCTCTGTCAGAATTCAGGGATATACTCATAATAGATACACAGAAAAGCAAGCAGGATGTCCTATGTCCCAACAACTCCTGGCTCTCAGCTCTCAGCCCTGTCCAGGCCCAATGATCACTGAATTCCACATACTGGACCCCATTTGAAGGTGGTGGCAGTGAACACATGTATGTGATATTCATGTCCCCATGGGTCTCTGCTCTATGAAAACAAAAACCAGGTCTAAAACCTCCTTAAGAGGCCCATGTGAGGAACACTGAGGGAACATGTGCCCTCTGACATAGCAGAGTTCAGGGGGGAGATTATTGGACCGGGGATCACAGGACGATTGTGAAGAGCAGTCCCTCCTTTCCCACTAGCCCTGTGTTCACAGAGCTCACTCTCCTCAGAGCCCCTTTTCCTCAGTTCCTACATGACCCATCGTAAGTTGTCCAGGGAGCAAATCATCCTGTAAAGTAAAGTCAAACAAAAGGTGTTTATTACACAGAGATACATCAAGCTGACCCCTTGATCCAGAGGTCTCACAGCATGTGACTTGACACAAAAAGCTAACAGAAAATGAATATATGATCAGGGCAACACCAGCTAGAATTAAGCTTGACTAAGAATTCTGGCAAAAGTATGTAGTCTGTATTTGTTATTTTCTGAGGCACTTCTATGCTGTTTTCCAAAGGAACTGCACAATTGTATCCAGCAATCTCACTTTGGGGTATTTGTCTAAAATAATTAACTCAGAATCTTGAAGAGATATTTGCACTCCCATCTTTAATGCAACATTATTCACAACAGCCAGCATGTGGAAACAACCTCAGTGTCCATCAACGGATGAGTGGATAAAGAAAATGTGGCAGATGCATACAAGGGAATTCAGACTAAAAAAAAGGAAATTCAGGGGAAGCCGGGATGGCTCAGTGGGTTGGGCGCTCGCTTTGCAGCGCTGGGGACTGAGGATCGAATCCCTGCCCCAGCCAGTGCGGACCCATATGCTGAACTGGGGAGCTCCCCCAGTTCAGTTCTCTCTCTGTCTCTGTATCTCTCTCTGTTAAAAACAATAAATTTAAAAAAAAAAAAAAAAAGGAAATTCTGCCATATGTAACAACATGGATAAACCTGGAGGAAATAAGCCAATCACAGAAAGACAAATACTGTACAATTCCGTTTTTACAAAGTATCTAAAATAGTCAAATTCGTAGAATGATGGTAGCCAGAGGCTAGAAAGAGGGCAACATGGGGAGTTAATAATCAGTGGGCATAAAGCTTCATTCAGTAAGCGAAATGAGTTCTAGAGACCTGCTGTACAAAGTTGTGCCTATATGTAACAATACTATACACTTAAAAGTTGTGAAAGGGGTTGCTAGCATGTTAAATGCTCTTACTACAATAATAAAAAAAAAAATAGTCTATAAAGGTAGAAATGCAAGGATAGCTACCTCTGGTTTTCCTTTGACTTCTCAGAGTCTTTGGGCTTCCTTTCTTCACTCACGCTGACAACAAATGGTGAATAATTCCAAGCCAGGCAAGCCTGCTTTGCAGGTAGACTCTACATTCTCTGAGGAAAACTACTGCTAGATCCTACAGCTCTGGAAAGATGGTACAAGAACTAAAAAGGCTCAAGAGATGTCTTTCAGGTCAAAGCCTTAATGGTCTCAGCATTTGTGGCACAAAAAAATGTCAGTAGGCACCCATATAATTCTCATAGTTTCTGGTGACAGTGAGCTGCAGTTTCATGGTGGTCAGTTGCTCCAGATAATGCACAGGACCCCGCAACCCCCCACCCCTCCGAGCCTGGCTCAAAGGAACTTGCAAGCTAATGGGGATGCTGATTGTGCAGGGTCAGAAGAGACACTTACATGTGCAAATCAGGGAGAAGGAACCATAGGCAATAAAAAAAGAAACTGGGAGAGCTGGGCGATTTGACATCTGTGCTGAGCAACTGTGGTGGTGTCCTCAGAATGCAAAGTTCATTCCTACCCAGACCAGTTCACTGTGTACACATGACATCCCAGACAAACAAGTACTACATATAGGATGGGTCAGAGCTGTTACCCTGTAACCTGTAACCCACCCTCCCACCACAGAGAATCTGGACTTTGCCCTGAGCAGGGCTGAGCTCCTACCAGGTGGCTTTCAGTATATGGGTGTGAAGAATCCAGGATATGGGAGGAGAAGAAAGAAGTCTGAGGGATCATCAGGCTAGCTAAGTGGATCTCCTTCCTGCACTACTGAAGGAGAGAAGGGAAGGGTACGAAGGGTACGAAGGGCAAACACCCTGAGGGCTGGGTAGGGAGGGAGGGCAAGTTTTTTTGCATTTTCCACCTTAGGCAGCTTTATAGAAATGGACAGGAGAGAAAGGGGGACTTGTGTTCACCTGGAAGAAAGTAAAGAACCAATTTTAGCTCTTTTGAAATAATTTTTGGTTGCTGGACCCTTTCTTTACCATGGTGCCACTCTAAGCCAGGACCTGCTGAGTTCTGGCTTTCATAAGATGACACACAACAAACACCAGGGTCATCAACTCTGGATCTAAGACCTTGGCTGAATATTTCATCGTTGTGCTTAAACTACTTTTCTCTTTTCTGTATCCATCACATGACAATTAGTGATGACCACCATAGGACAACGAGCTATGCATTAGATTAATTTGGGATGTCAGACCAGGGTTATAAATATTTTATTTTTCTATGGATCTGGGTTCCCCCCACCCCCACCCCCTGGAAAGAAGTAAAGAAGTGAAAGTGGTTTGCTAAAAAAAAATTATTATATAAACATGGGTATGTAGAGCTTGTCAAGAGAAACTAAACTGAGAGATGATTATAGTAGGAACAAGTAAATGAATGAAAGTCACTATAAATTATTCTTCCAGGGAAAGCTGGGATGGCTCAGCGGGTTAAGCGCTCGCTTTGAAGCCACGGGGACCAAGGATCGAATCCCGCGGCACCGGCCCATGCGGGCCCACATGCTGAGCTGGGGTGTGCCCCCAGTTTGGTTCTCACCAGGGCGAGACCCCGGCCCAGTTCCTGCCCTGTGCAGCCCTGCGCCCACCTGTGGAATGAAACTATGTGGGAAAACCAATGATAGGCAACTATGGAGACTATTCTGGGCCCTTCCCCTTCTCTCTGTCTCTGTATCGCGCGCGCTCTCTCTCTCTCTCTCTCTCTCAAAAACAATAATAAATAAATAAATAAATAAATAAATAAATAAATAAATAAATAAATAAATCTTTACTTACCCACTTTGAGTACCACTCAATAATGAAGCAATAATAAAATTGGACTTGGAAAGCAATTTTTTTCTAAATAATTCTTATTTTAAGATTTATGTAGCAAGAAAAACATACTAAATGAACTAATTATTTTGTGTATCAGAACACGAGAAAAGAAATGTAATTTTTTTAATTCCAAAAATTCTAGCCATGCATAAAATACTTAAGTTTTTTTAGGCTTTATATTTTGCTGCTATTTTAAAATGCATTTAAGTATCTCCTGTCATAAGTCTGTGGAACAAATTGGGAAAGAAGGGAGTAAAAGTGACAAAAATAGTTAATACAGTGACTAACGTTCTGAGGGTCAGATGGACGTGAGGCCCAATCCTGATTTCTGGCTCTGAGATATGAGGCTGATGCCTTCAGCCCTGAGTCTCCACCCTGTACCTATTACATCTAACAAGGACATAAGGTATGATGCAGTGAAGACATAAAGAAAATTAAGAATTAAAGAGTACTAAAAATTATTCAAGCTGTATACTTAGTATTTTGTGCCCTTCCTGTATGTTTTATCTTATAAATATAATAAAAACTTAAAACATATGTGTATCATTTCCTTTCAATTATCTAGCAGTCAAGTGCAGGATGGAATTGCTTTTAAACACAGGAAATGTAGGCAGCTTCTAAGGCAGAGTGATTTGAGGCCACTGAAATGAATTTAGTGCCCCTAAATATCTCCAGTGTGCCCCTGCTGTGCAATCTAAACTTCTATCATAAGGGATAAATTGCTTTGGTTAAAACACTGTAGTCTTCAATCATCTTATAAACACAAACACCCCTGTGGGGCCTCAGAGTAAAGGAGTTCTTCCCATCACTCCCAGAAAAGAGCACTGAGAAATGGCTACACTGACGGGGTACGAGGTGGGGCGCCGAGGACAGGGGCAAACGGGGAGCCCTGGGCTAAGGAAAGGCGGAGAGATGCAGGCTGCCTGTTTGGTCACAGAGAATGCAAGGAGGTAAGACCTCTGAGGAAGGGTACCCAGTAGAAACTTCTCAGTTGCAAGGCCAGCTATAGGTACTTGACAGAAAAAGTCAAGAACCATATGACTTCATTCACATGTGGGATAGAAAACTGCAACCAACCAAAAACAAGACAAACAAACAAAAATTCATAGACACAGACAACAGTTTAGTGGTTACCAGAGAGTAAAAGGTGGATGGGGTGGTAAAAGAGAATAACGGGGGGTCATGTCTATGGTGATGGAAGAACTGACTCTAGGTGGTGAATGCACAATGCAATATACAGATGATATATGATAAAAATGTACACAATATACAGATGATGTATGATAGAAATGTACACAATATGCAGAAGATGTATGATAGAAATGTACACAATATGCAGAAGATGTATGATAGAAATGTACACAATATGCAGATGATGTATGATAGAAATGTACACAATATGCAGAAGATGTATGATAGAAATGTACACAATATGCAGATGATGTATGATAGAAATGTACACAATATGCAGAAGATGTATGATAGAAATGTACACAATATGCAGAAGATGTATGATAGAAATGTACACAATATGCAGATGATGTATGATAGAAATGTACACAATATGCAGATGATGTATGATAGAAACGTACACTTGAAACCTCTATCATTTTACTAACCAATGTCACCCCGATACATTTCATAAAAATTTTTAAAATGATACCTTAGAAAGGCAGAGGCACAATTCCAATGAGTTTCTCGAGTAAAGCTCAGAAAAATAAAAGATTTCAACAACATTTGGGCAGAGGCAGGCAACGAAGGTGCTGCCCCACGCCTCCCAAACTCCCGTTACCCCAACCTCCGGAAAGTGAAGAGACTGTGATCTCTGATAAAAACTCATCTCGAATCCAAACGTAAAGAAGCTGCCACAGGTGCGTGTCCAGGGCACAGATCTGAGGGCTCACGGCCACGCATACCCCCTCCCCAGGAAGGGAAATACAAGGAAGCCTTTCCTCCCCCCACCTCCACCCTGGTCAGTCATGTCTTATTCATTTGTTAAGTTCGTATTGAGGAAGACCACAGGCCATGCACATACTAGATAAACAGATGAATAACAGCTCATCTTTTTTAGTACCTCTATGCTGGTACAGGGAGAGAAATACATTTAACACCTCTTGGAATAACAATTTACACTAAGTGCCCAGCGTGGGCATTGAGGGTGGAGGGTGAAGAATGGGAATTGTGTTTGTGTATGAACCAGCCAGCGTGAACAGGGCAGTTCTCCTTCAGGACTGACCTTGGACAGTATGTGATTCCATAGCCTCCCAACCAGGGCGCCTCCCTCATTCTCTCTACTCCCTTGCAGCTCCTTACTGATTTGCAAAGCCTTTCCATTCAAAAAGGGTTCAGCCTGGGACATGTGGATGAAAATGAGGCAAAACTTGCCAGTGAGGCATTATCCCATGACCTCTCTGGAGAGCAATCTCCAATTCTGATGAAATAGGGCATTGGAAAAGGAAAATGCCCACAGAGGCTTAGGCCGCTGAGTAGGAGAAATCAATACGTAAATTTAAAGCTGTTCAAAAGACAGCCTGACTCTGTTGCTGGCTTCTCGTGTTGCCGGTGGTTTCACGCTGTCGCTAACCATGATCCATCATCTCAATGACCCCCAGGGCCCTTCTGGGCTGCAGGGAGACCAGGTTCCCCGTGTTCTGAATCCCCATGTGCCTGCCTTGGGTGACAACCTCATGTTTTGGGGTCTGACTTTCAAACACTTTGCCCTGTGGATCAGTTCTGTATCTGCAACAGGATTGACTGTGGATAATTCTTCAGCCATTGCAACCCCTTTAAAATCTGCTGCCCTAGCAATACATTTCTGTCCCCAAAGACTAAACCAGTGGAGAAGCCAGTGAATCAGTTCATCAACAGAAGTCTGGAGAAAGATTTCATTGCCTGGGATGCAACAAAAAGTACCAGAGAACCCTGGAATAGGGTACAGAATTCTTCATGAATTGATTTAGAAGACATTTGGAACTTCACGGTTTCAACCTGAACTCAATTAAAATCCAGGAGGCTACAACTGCAATTGCTGTGGCCATTCAGAAAAATCCTCTGGGTAACTACCTGGAATTGCCCAGCATTCCCATAACTCACCAGCAGGACCTCAACTGGAAAAAGAAAACCCAAAGTAAGGCAGAGGCCTGAATCTTCTTAATCATGCCATTAGCCAGCTGTCAAATATTGATGTGAAACAAAGCTTATTTTTATAGGAATTTTAAGCATAGACTCATGATCAGTCAGGGGAATGATTTAGAATCCCTCTTCTTTTTTTCAAATAAATTAAACAGGACTGGGGAGTAAAGAAGGGAAATAACTTTCACTGTGTATCCCTCCATTTATAATTTATTTACTCATCACACCAACTATATCCACCCTACCAGAGACACCATGAAATGTACTTTCCATACTTTAGTATTTGTTATTCTCATCTTTCAGGGAAGTTAAATAAAATGCCTGCTTATTAGTCATAATGCAAAAACTCAAGGCAGGACTCAAAACTAGAAGGTGCTAACCTGCTCTCACGCAAACCCCAACCTCTTGCTCTTTCCCTAAAACAAGAGATCATGTCATTCACCACCATGAGCAGCAGCCCATATGTCCCACCCCCCACCCCAGGTGGCCTGGAAAAGGTGGATTATCCAAATCCTGAGCTGGCCTCCAGGTCTCCATTCTCTTTTCACTGTCTTGTACCATCCCCCTCAAAGACGGGAGGAGGGCGAGGGCGAAGGCCAAGTTCCCACCCTCCAGGAGATGCATGTCATCTCTACAACTATTTAATGTCAATGCAGCCAGCACCTTTGGTGACACACAAGTCACAGTTTGCTGAGCCTGTTCTATTCAAACTATCCCACCACAGGCTTTGGAGGAGGATTTGGCAACATCTAAATTGTAGTGGCACTTTATCTTTTGACTTATCTTTTACTTCTAGAAGCTTACCCTGATAATCCATCACCACCCCCCTCACAACACAAAAATACATGTGCATCAGTTTGTTTGTTGCAGCATTATCTGTAATTGCAATTGAGGGGGCGGAAATCTCGACATGCCTACACATGAGTTGTTGAATAAACTATGATACATTCACAATGGAATACAATGTGGCTGCAAAAAAGAATGCAGATCTCTCTGAAATGATATGACGTGATTTCCAGGGCACTGTTAAGTAAAACAACCAAACTGCAAAAAAGTATCTACTGTATGCTACCCTTCATATAAGAAAAAGAAAATAGGGGATGCTGAGATGGCTCAGCAGATTGAGCACTC
The DNA here is from genome assembly GCA_004027555.1 of Craseonycteris thonglongyai. Lineage (NCBI taxonomy): Eukaryota > Metazoa > Chordata > Mammalia > Chiroptera > Craseonycteridae > Craseonycteris > Craseonycteris thonglongyai. The sequence goes on from PVKE010001094.1 coordinate 67,424, forward strand.
GCCTTACAGCCCCAGGATTCGAGGATCAAGTCCTGGCCCCAGCCCATGCAGACCCATATGCTGAACTGGGGTGTGTGTCCCATGTGGGAAGCCCCAAGTTTGGCTCCCGCTGTGGCAAGCTTCCCATGTGGGAGGCCCCCAGCTTGCGGGGAGTGCCTCCCATGCAGGAAGCCCGTGGCCCAGTTCGCGCCCTGCACGGCCCACGCCCACCTGTATGGAATGAAACTACATAGACAAAAACTAATGATGTACAACTATGAAGACTGCTCTAGGCCCTCCCCCTTCTCTCTCTCTCTCTCTCTCTCTCTCTCTCTCTCTCTCTCTCTCTCTCTCTCTCTGTCAAAAATAATAAAATAAATCTTTTAAAAAAGACAAAAGGAAGAGGAAATAAAAAAAATATTCATGTACCTGCTCATTTATGCAGCAAGAAAGACAGAATGATAAGTGAGACACTAAGGAGATCCGTTATCTACAGAGTGGGGTGGGAACAAGGTGAAAAGAAGGGGGGAGTAAGAACATGAGAGTGAGTTAAGGAAGAAGTAACACTTCCTGGTATGCCTTTTTGTATTGTTGGGATTTGCAAAACCATGCTTATGTTTCTCACATATTCAAAACATAAACAATTAAAAATCAATCAGGGTGTGACAGGACAAAATAATGGAATACAAAATGTAAGAAATTAATCTAACTGTACTACAATGAATAATATAACCACACTGAAGTGGATGAGGAAAAAAAAGAACTAACCTAAGTAACTTTGGAAAACAGTTGGCTTGACTGGATACCATAAGGCTAAAGACAAAAGGGACTGTACAATAATTATTATACTCTAGTTTTTTCCATAGGACTATAGGTTAACAATTCAGAAACATATTGTGGCTAATAGGAGCCAGGTTTCTTTTTGATGGAGAAAGGAGTCACAAATAAGAAAAGAGGGGGGAACAGAATCTATATCCATGCATATAGATTAGAATAGGTTACATCAGGAAGATACATAGGTCCAGATAGGAAATTGTGTTTGTATACAGTATTTTTCCTAGCTCTGTGCTCTGAAAAGATATAAAACCAATGACACCTCAATATCCATGAGCATATCCAGTCTCTAAGATCTTGATTCTAAACACCATTTTCCACTACAGGAAACAGGGCTTCTTGGAGAAGAGGCTACTTCTAGGATAGGCAGGGCAAGTACAAGATGAGTATAAAACATCTTGAGAGGCCAAAAACAAAAATGTCCAAAAAATATGGTAAGACAGTATCTTAATGAACACAGGACTCAACCTGAAAGATCTCCCAATGGTCAAATCTGGTAGAATTTGAGCAACCAAATCAATGATGATAGTAATGGTTTCTAACCCATAGGATAAACCAAACATCCATGAGTCAATACTGATATTAATAAGTAAATGAATAAATAAATAGATAAGGGAGCTATTTCTTACAGTAGAATTCCAATTGGTAAATGAATGGAGAATGATAGAAACAAAAAATTATCATTTGGCAAACACAACAGTAATGATTGTCACAGGCAAGAATTCTCAAGTGATTTGAAATTATGATGTGAAACAGGATATTTACATAATTTCAAAGCATTTGCTCTCAAGATGTTTATTAATTGCAAAGGGGAAAACAATAATATTTTAGTGGAGAAAGTTTGTACCTTACCCAAGTGACCCAAGTTAGCAGCAACAATGAAACCTCTAGGTATCACATACATCTTCATGAGTTGAACTGAGACAAACATTACATTTCTGTGGTATTTTTGTCCAAAACAAAAATGCATAACTTGAATTCAGTCATGAGGAAACATCAAACAAACACATTTTGAGGGATATTCTACAAAGTAACTGACCAGTGTCAAAGTAACTTCAAAAGTGTCAAGGTCAGGAGAGATGTAGGAGACATGACAAGTAAAATGAAATGTGTGGTCCTGGATTGGATGCTAAATTAGACCCTGGAACTTAAAAAAAAAAAAAAAAAAAGTCGAGCAACAGACAAAAATCTAAATAAAGCAATAAAGTATATAGAAGAGTTAACAGTATTGCAGCAATATGAATTTCTGGTTTTGATGCTTGTACTATGGTTTATAGTACAGTTAACTAGATATTAACATTTGGGGACACAGGTGAAGGGAATACAGAAAGTCTATGTACTATTTTTGTAATTTTATGGAGAAGTCCATAATTAAAACATAAAAATAAACTTTAAAACCAAAATCTTCCCACCATATTCTCATCTCTTGGGAAGTTGCCTGTATTTTTCCTATGCAACCATATAAGGTGAGACAGGGAAGAAGACTGATTGAAAAATAAGCGTATCAGTGTAAGAAGGCCAACAAAAGAAAATCATAGAATAAAAAAAAAATCTAGTAGAGAAAATTCTTTTTTTTTTTTTTTAAGATTTATTTATTGTTTTTGGCAGACAGAGAGAGAGATACAGAATCAGAGACAGAGAGAAGGGGGAGGGCCCAGAACAGTCTCCATAGTTGCACATCATTGGTTTTTCCACATAGTTTCATTCCACAGGTGGGCGGGGCTGCACAGGGCAGGAACTAGGCCAGAGACTCACCCTGGTGAGAACTGAACTGGGGGCACTCCCCAGTTCAGCACATGGGTCAGCACTGGCCAGGGCCGGGATTCGATCCTTGGTCCCCGGGGCTGCAAAGTGAGCGCCCAACCCACTGAGCCATCCCGGCTTCCCCAGAAAATTCATTTTTAAGAAATGAGGAACAGGGATGCCGGGATCACTCAACAGACTGAGTGCTTGCCTTGCAACTGTGGGGTCCAGGGATCGAATCCCAGCCCCGGTCCATGCAAACCCACATGCTGAACTGCAGTGTAACCGATAACCACCAGGATGGCAGCAAAGGTGCTCAACGCCCATGAAGGAGGCTCCCAGTTCTGTTCCGGCCTGTGAGGCCCCACATTCACCTGCATGGAATAAAACCATGTCAAAAAACTAATGATGTTTAACTATGGAGACTGCTCTGGGACCGCTCCCTTTCTCTCTGTCTCTCTCTGTCTTTTTCTCTCCTTCTCTTTCTTGCTTGCCTCCCCTCAAAAAACCAATAAAATAAATCTTTAAAAAAGAAAAAACGAAACAAGAAACAAAATGCTCTGGGAATTTTAAAAGAAAAATATGTACCTCTTTTGAGCTAAATTTGGAAGTATACTTTTGTGTATGATAAATATTATCATACACAAAAAATATATATTTGTAATGAATATACTTTGAAAGAAAACAAAACCCAACTTTTGAACTGTTGGCCTACACAGGCTACTTTCAGCTTAAAGAAAGCCACATACTAAGGAGAATGTTTGAACCACAATCCTGCAAACCCTTTACATGAAACAGAGCAAACAGGACAGGGGAAGAGGGTGGGAAGGGGGTGCTCCAAGGACATGGGGAATGTCCAATGTCTGGAAGTTGCTGAGTATTCTAATCGCTGGCAATGACATTTCTAAATGGTGAAAAATAATGACTCTCTCTCACACTATGACTCATAGAAGAAACACTGTGTAATCAGTAATTTATTATTCTATTCCTCAGCTTTATTCACTGAGTCTTATGAACTAGAGTAAAAAAATCCTAACTTAGCAATACTTGGCTTGGTCTTTCTGACTTCAGGGGTTGAGATGGGGGTGGGGCTTTATGTTTTCTGTCATGCAACATGTCACTATAATTTGACCAAGGTCTCTTTGAGCTCAGTCAAACAAATGCAATGAGCCTACAGCTCTATGAGTAGGTGCGTTTTGTTCCCCAGGGCAGCGCTGCATCTGAAATGTGGCTATGCTCTCTATAATTAAGGCAAGTAAAGGCAACTGCTGTTTGCCTTTGCATAGGTCCCATTTCAAATGGTACCTATGATCAGCCTAGTCTCACTGGGATAAATTCAAGGTGTCAGTAGGTCATTTCAAATGACCATAGGTGCCATTTGAAATGGGACAGGACCATTGTTTTCTGTCCTATTTAAAATGATACATCTGGTCAGCCTAGTGTGGAAGCCTTCCTGACCTCAAGTCCCGTCTCCCTGTGCCAGCCAGCTGGGCTTCCTTTAGCCTGTAGGCTCAGTCTGGTCCTCCTCTATGGTCCCACAGAACCTTGCACCTCCATATTGCTGGTGCTTCAATCAGTGAAATATAACTGGCCACTTCCCTCTGTCTCTCCCAACTGCACCTGAGCTACCTGAAGCCAGAGTCCACATGCACCCTTCTGCACGTCCCCACTGTGTGATGTAGTGCCTGGCCCACGCAGCTCCCGGTGCGTGTCAGCAGGCAGGTGGAGACATGGGAGGCCCACCTGGCCATGCACGCAGCCCAGCCACGTGCGTTCATGTAACCTCTTCCACTGAGCTCCTGGGTGCCAGGCAGTGTTCTAGGTGTCGAGGAGGTTGCAATGACAAAGGCAGAGGAGGGGCTACCCTCTGGAACTGAGAATCTAGTTACATAACCATGCAAATTGTTAGAAAAACAAAAGTAGAGCAAGGCTTTAAGATCATGTAACTAGATGACCTGAGCACATGAGCTCTTAATTTAAAAACACCCAAGGCAATAGCGGGGTTTGGAGGGGAGGTGGAAATAATCGCAGCAGACAGCCGTAACCCCACTATTTAAAGTCCAAGGGGAAAAACCTGGTGATGAGCCAATTTCCAGCCTCAGGGGAATGGCCACCCATGGCTGTATCCCAACAACCTGAGGGACTCTAACTACTGAGCCATTTAAAAATGGCAAGTATGTGAACTATGTGGATATGTGGGAAGATATTAATTGAGTTTAATAGGGATTAGATTTTTTTTTTTTCCCCTACCGTAAAGGTGCTTTCAGGTTCGTTAACAAAAATTTTAGAACTCGGTTTCAATCTCTGCTATTTCAAGGTAAACTACACTCCTAGGGGCTGGCAGCACTGGTGACCCTCAGGGTCTTGGTGGCAGAATGGGAGCACTGGGAGGGCTTCAAGGGACATCCAGTAGAGCCTCTCATTTTCCAGATGAGGACTCAGAAGCGGCTGCTCCGAGTGCTCATGTGGGTCAATGCCTCACGCCCTTTCTGTCCCATATGAGACCCTTTCCAGGGGCTCAGAAGATGACAGCTAGGCTGGTCCTCACAGCAGGTGGCCAACTGAACCTGAATACCCCCACGACTTTGAAAGGTAAGTGTTTAATCCTTAGCTACTCAAAGCATGGAGCCTGGACCAGCGGCACCGGCATCACCTGGGAGCTTGTCAGAAGCACAGGACCTTGGTCCCCTTCAGACCTCTTGAAACATCACCTGCATCTTAACAAGATCTCCGGGGGGGGTGGGGGGGGCAGATGCACATTAAGATCTGAGAAGCGCGGACTCAGTCCTAGGGCACAGAGTGTTCGTCTCTTTGTCCCTCAAACCTTCACTGACTTCTCTGCTAAATGCTGGAGCAGATCCAAAGCTCTGACAAAGCACCTACAAGGCTATGGAAGAGACAACCAAGTGAGCAAAGGATGCAGCTGCCCTTGTGCAACCCCAGGGAGAGGAAATCCACAGCTAAAAAACTGAAGGTCTTTTGAGAAAGAAGCCAGAGGGTCCAAGGTTGGGGATGGACCTATAAACATCTTTAGAAAAACAACTACATATTAAACTACGATAAAAGAGTACCCTAAATAAACACACAAGTGCCTTTTATAAAACTTCCATCAGTCAGTCAAATGCCGTACTCTCCATGAAGCATCCTCTGCTGGCTAGGAATGTCCATGTTTTCTCTTGCCCAAAGTTTCCCTGAGATGCTGGGAGGTTACCTTAGTTTTGTTTGCAGACAACATGGATCCTAAACAGCCTGCATCAGCATCTGACCGTTGAGCATGACTTGGAGTTCAAGGTTGACACAGAGTCATCCGAGGTGAGACCAGACATTTGTCAGCTTGGGGATTCTTAAACTAATAATATCATTCAAATTGCAAACCTATGTAAGGATCCCCACCCCTCCTGGGCTTTAAATAAGGATCCCCACGGTCTCATCTTCCACTCCACCTCCCTATGGGCCCTTTGGTCACCAGGACTGGCCACCCCTCCAGGGGCTGCTTTAGCATCAGCTCACATAGTTCCCACTTGGATGCTGGGGGTTTCCTATGATTTCTTATTATCTCTGCGACACATTTAAAAGGATGCTCAACATTGTATAGCCAGTGGTACTAAATAGTCTGTAAGTTGAGGTTAGTCAGGATATCCTACCTTCCATACTGGCAGGAACAGGGCATACAGTCATTAAGTATGAGATGTTTTAAATCAAGTTTTGGGTCTTTTTTTTCTTACACAAGTTGTGCAGGCAAATAGCTTAAATCCCATCTACTTAGTCTAGCCTCTCATCCACAAAAGATCTGATCCTGTGGCCCACTAGCTGCTGAACAAGTCAAATGAACACATGTAACAAATTTCCAAAAAATGCAGACAGGCACAAAGAAGAAATAACACCAATCCCCCTACTACTAGGCATAGTTTATTTACAATATTTATTACTAGAAGTCATTATTATAAATAATGCTTTGAGGAAGCTGGGATGGCTCAGTGGGTTAAGTGCTCACTTTGCAGCCCTGGGGACCAAGGATCAAATCCTGTCCCCAGCCCATGTGGACCCATATGCTGAACTGGGGAGTGCCCCCAGTTCGGTTCTCACCAGGGTGAGACCCCGGCCCAGTTCCTGCCCTGTGCAGCCCCATGCCCACCTGTGGAATGAAACTATGTGGAAAAACCAATGGTGTGCAACTATGGAGACTGTTCTGGGCCCTCCCCCTTCTCTCTGTCTCTGTCTCTCTGTCTCTCTGTCTCTCTGTCTCTCTCTCTCTCTCTCTCTCTCTCTCTCTGTTTCTCTGTCTCTCTCTGTCAAAAACAATAAAAATAAATCTTAAAAAAATAATAATAAATAAATAAATAATGCTTTAAAATGTACATGTTTATGTTTTGTTTTGCTTTGTTCTGGTTTTCATAAGATTTCCTTAGGATTTATTCCTGGAAGTTAAATTACTGGCACACAGAGAGTCCATTTGTAAAGGTCTTTTCTAACCATTAATAAATAAAATAATAGCTAAAGAGATGCTGCTTAATAGCTTTTCTGAAAAAACTGTACTTCCAAAGCAAGAGTAGATTTTTGAGAAAGTCCACTTCAAAGTGTCCTGTTAAGTCTGGGTTGTGTAAGTGATTTTGTTCAAGAGTTAATGTGTGGGCCAAAGACATTAAGACGTTTGAACATTTAAAGGGAATGGAAAAGAGAGAGATAAGGCTGCAATGTAAACTGAAAGGGTAGGGAATCAAAACCAAAAAGAAAAGCCACCCCCCCCAAATATGTATATATATTCCAGACATGTGATAAAGAGCAGTGAACAAAAGTCAAGACACAGCCATTATTATAAACAAGTTAAGCATTTGTCTCCCCAAAGCAGCAAGAAGGTGCCTTTGAGATTGACAGTGACCTGCGAGTGCAAGCCCTGTCTTAGTCCCTCCTGCCTGCCTTCCCCTCTTCCAAGTGTGACCCCCACATGCCACCCCCTCATGCCGAGAAGACCAGGCAGTCTGGGCAGCTAGCACACGCTCACAGGTCCCCTGAGATCACAACTTCCCAGATTGTAATCAGAGCACCAATTCCAGAAACCCGCCGGTCCTTCCTTCTATGTAAGATGAAGTTGTCAGATGTATCACCACCCCTTTTCTAAGAAAAAAAGACCTTTAATATCAATCTTAAACTGATGATTTTGTTTTCAACCCCTCCATCCACTGCAAGTAAGGAAACTGGTAGATGCATCTCACCAGTTTCTAAACAGCAAACACCAAAATGGACAGTCCTATTTAAAATGTAAAGAAAGAAAGAATGAAAAAACGTCTTTAAACTACCATCCAGCTGGCGCTATGGAGCCTCTTTGTACAGTGGATTTTAAATTACAGATGAGAGTAAAACAACATAAGCAAAAATAAAGGGTAATCAGGGTCTCTTTCTGCAGAAAAGCTCAGGACGGCCAATGGCCCTGATGATCGCAGGCCACCCATGCCAGCTGTAATAGCCACCCTGCAAAACACAGCTCCAAGAAGCAGGGCGTTCTTGGTAAATCAAAGCTATGATTACTGGAAAGCGGAAATGCTCAAAAAGAATCACCACAGGGGGAAAGATTTTGAAAAATCTTCAGATTTATCAAGAGGAGCCCACCTTTCCTGACTAAACTCCAAATGCATCCTCGGGGACATGCACCACACGCTGCACGTTCCCAGCATTCCTGTCTAGTCCCTGCATCTTTTCCCAAGTATCAAGTTTATTTCCTCATCAAGATTACCTTCCACACAACTCACTCGCAGCAAAGCAGGCCTGGTTTCTCTTGCTTCTCTGGAAGTTTCCTTGAGCCCTCCCATTTAAAGGAGAGTCACATCACAGTTTCCTTTTATAGTATTATACAACCTAAATTATAACGATAAACCCATCTCTAAACCATACGTTAGCGGCTCTGAAATTAAAACAAAATGTAGATTTGCCCAGTCCTGCAGAATCTAAGATTTGGAAGGAATCTCAGAAGGCACCAAATTCTACTCTCTACCCAGGAAAGACACACCCTAACCCAGGCACCAAGCTTGCTCGATATGCAGTCCAATCTCTCCACCAGTACCCTCTACCCACCAAGGTAGAGCTGCCCTCTTCAGCCACCCAGAGCAGGCACGCTCCTTCACCAGGCCACGCCTGACCCGCAGGAAGAGGCTTTGTACCTCCCTGTGAGGTTTCCAGGTCAGGCCTTCCCAAGCCTTCTGGCCAGACATGCTCCACAGAGCCAGGGCCCCTCCTAAGATGCTGCTTACAGAGCATTGCAGTGGACCTTCATGTCCCTTTCTCAGAATCTAAGCTTTAGAGGCCAACTCATCCTATAAAGCTTTACAGTCTATAAACATAGCCAACTAAAACATACAGGTCACTCTTTATAAAAATGCTGTTCTTCCCAGTTTCTTTCTAGATGCCCGTAATGAAATTTTTAACCCAAGAGGCAGGACATTTTTCAATTACCTTCTTCATTGATTTCAAACTTGAGATCCCAACTTTGTCATATAACACATTAGGTATTCCTATCAGCTTTCTGTCACTTGCAATTATTTGGAAGATGTCTTCCAGATACAGAACACTAATGTTTTAATTTAGTTTTCAATCACAGTTGACATAAATATTATAATGGTTTCAGATGCACAGCAGTAATCAGACATTTACTTACGGTACCTTACAAAGTGATACCCTGGATAAATCAGTACCCACTGACACCATACACAGTGGTTACAATACAGACTAAATTCCCTGCGCTGTTCTTTTCCCTGTGTCTATTTTTATAACTGGCAAGTTGGTGAAAAAGGTGAAAGGCAATGATTTTTTTTTTTTTAATGAAGGCATGACAGCCTATGGTATCCAATTAGTCTGCCTGTTCCTTTCTAATAACTTAAAAAAAAATAAAATAAAATAAAAAAGGGGGAAGCCCAGATGGCTCAGTGGGTTAAGCGCTTGCTTTGCAGCCCCGGGGACTGAGGATCGAATCCCAGCCCCGGCCCTTGCGGACCCATGTGCTGAACTGGGAAATGCCCCCAGTTCAGTTCTCACCAGAGTGAGACTCCGGCCCAGTTCCTGCCCTGTGCAGCCCCACCCACCTGTGGAATAAAACTATGTGGAAAAAACAATAATGTGCAACTATGGAGACTGTTCTGGGCCCTCCCCCTTCTCTCTGTCTCTGTCTCTGTATCTCTCTCTATCTCTCTCTGTCAAAAACAATAAAAATAAATCTTTTTAAAAAAAAAACAAAGAGATTGATTTTAAACAAATGGTGATTTCATCTAACAGTAACATCTAGCCCACAAGGGTATTACAGGGCTCTTTAACAAATCTGTTCTCTAAATAAGATCTGCCAGGATGGCTTAGTGAGCTAAGCACTCACTTTGTGGCTGTGGAGTCCAGGGATTGGGTTCCTTTGTGGTACATATAAATTTTAGGAGTGCTTTTTCTATTTCTTTTAAAATGCCATTGAAATCTTGATAGAGATTGCACTGACTGTACAGATAGTTTTTGGTAGTATTGACATTTTAGCAATACTAATTCTTCTAAACACGAGATAACTTTCCACTTATTTATGTTTTGATTTCTTTCATTAGTCTCTTATAGTTTTCAAAGTACAGATCTTTTAAATCCTTGGTTAAATTTATTCCTAAGTATTTTATTGGTTTTGATGTTATTATAAATGGAATCAATTTTATTTCTTTTTCATAAAATTCATTGTTAGAAACACTACTGACTCTTGCACACTCCAGCCACGGCTTGCATGCTAGTTTGCCAGGCTTCCTGGTAGCAGGGACTTCAGGGGAAAAACAATCTTCAATTTCTAATTGGACCTCAAAACCCTTCATGAGGTGCCAAAGACAGCTCTCTTGCTCTGTAGTGCAAGCCATGTTGGCATGTGGCCCCTTAATAACATGTTCATCTCCACCGATTTGTGCTGAAACGTATTTTAAGTTTCACTGGAGAAGGTTGGCATGCCTAGCCAGCCCACACTGTCCTTTGATGATGTGTTCTCACAACACTGCTTGAAAATGTTCACACTCAGTGGCCACAGCTGACAGGGCCAGGGAAGAACACCTGACCTATGGGAACCAATCAAGTTCCTACTTTGAAAAATATATACTGAAAAGTCAAGAAGTGCTATATGGTCCTTTGAAGGGTCCTTCTGCCATGTTCAAAGAGCAAACAAAAAAGTCCAGTCAGCAGAGAAAATCCAGGAGGGTGGGGCACTGGCCCCAGGAGAAGGAGGGATGAAAGTGTTCCCATTTCCCACACCCTCTCTCACGAGGCTCCCCATTCTTCTCACTCTTCCCTTCCATGAAAGCCCCTGTATCCTTACAGCAAACCTCCTCTACTGCAATAGGCCTGATGGGGCTCTGCTTCTCACAAGTGTGTGATTTGAGAATGGACGAAGGGGCTTTGTACGATTTGCCAAAGCAAAGTAAGAAAATGATTAGGGGAAGCCGGACTGGCTCAGTAGATTGAGAGCTCGCTTTGCAACCCCAGAGTCTGAGGATCAAATCCCGGTCCCAGCCTGTGCAGACCCATATGCTGAACTGGGGTGTGCCCCGAGTTCAGTTCTTGCCAGGGCAAGCTTCCCATGTAGGTGGCCCTCAGTTCAGCTCCCATCTCAGGCGTGCTTCCCATGCAGGAGGCCCCCGGCCCAGTTCCTGCCCTGCACAGCCCTGCACCCACCTGTGGAGTGAAACTATATCCAAAGCTAATGACATACAACTATGGCGGCTGCTTTGGCTCTCCCCCTTCTCTCTGTCTCTCTCTGTCAAGAAAAAGAAAGTGACAGACTCATCAACAAAATTTTCTTTAATGCTTTCCACACAAATGTTTACCACTTTAGAAAAGGATAAATGTGATCCCTGCCCATCTAGCTGGGGAATCAAGAGTAACCCAAGACAGAATTAATGAAAAATAAGGATAACCTACAGAATAACTGACACCGACTCCTATAGAAGTTCCCTGACAAGGCTGGGCAAGAGGGGACAGAGCAGGAGTTGTCTACACAAGGTCACCTGGGACCTAGAAGGATGACCAGGATTTGGAAAGGGAGGAAAGCAAGTGCACAAAATTTTAAGATTTCCTAATTGTGATCCACTCGGAAATACATATCTATAACATGTCTTGTTCAAAATCTATTTTGCATCCTAATGTCTAAAAATGATTATTTTTTCAGGAATAATGAAATAATTAGTAATTCCATAATGAATAATCAATACATCCAGTGACAGTGGCTGCAATAGTTCCTAATTGAGAGTGACTTATTAACCATGTATCACATTTTTTAATGGGATAATTTCAACATTTTCCTTATTCATTCATCTATCCATTCACTTACCCATTCCATAAGCACTAAGTAAATATACCAGGCTCTGGGCCAGGCACCAGGAGCATGAACATGGATAAAGAGAGCCTCAATCCCTGAAAATCCTTGAAGCATTTGGAGAGTCAGCCAATGGTTGCAAAACAGTGTACTGAATTCCTAAGAGTGGAATCAATAAAGATCTAGGTAACAAAAAGCAACGAGCAAATAAGTCTTCCTGAAGGTAATAAACCTTGAACTAAATTTTGCAAGAAAGAAAGAGATGATGCCTTTTGGGAAGAGAGAAGAGAATTAACTGATATAGTATGAAAATACACAGATCACATTCAGAGCTAGAGAGAGGAGTGCTTATGTGAGTTGGCTGGAGAGGTAGCAAGAAACTGGCTGAGAAAGCAGATATACCAAGAATTGTGCTCTGTAGACAGAGTGCAACAAGAAGTTTCCATTTTTTTTGACAGGAGATTGAAAGGATCAGATCGAGGTTTGAGAAGAATAACTTGGCTGGCAGTGTGATTATCCTTGTGTCATAGTTACCATGTTTCACATCAGGCCTCTATAAACTGTGACAATAATTGTTTTTCTTCTAAATATAAGATTGCGATTATTCTAAGTACACATTTATCATTATTAAACTTTGTAGAACTTAATCACTTCTGCCTCAAATCTCTCCTATTTTTTTCTAGAAACACCTCAACTCAACATGTGCCTTATATTTAATGGGAAAAGCAAAGGCTAGGGAAGACATCTCTGAGTTCAAATCCAAACTGTGCTACTTCCTTACTGTGTCCTCATTTCTACAAATAATTCCAACCTTACTGGTTGGTGGGTGAGAACTAAACAAAGCTGCTTGCTAACTGTGATTTTGGGCACATTCTTTGAGTTTTATGGAAAATGAAGAAAATAAGAGAACCAACCTAGAGGGTATTATAAAGATTAAATGAAACAAAACAAACAAAAGCACTTACCACAAAGTCCAGATCCAAAACCATTAGTTACTAATACAATGTATAAAAAGCAACTAGTTCAGAACTGAGAATGAAGTCGAAATCGAATAAATTTCCTTTCTTCATGTACATATGTATGCTTTCTGCTTCCTTGGGTATTTTTGACTCCTTTTGATACAGAGGGCACCTCCCAAAGCTATGGGTGGAGAGCTCACCATATGAGGCAGTTAAGTACCTGTTCCCCAACCTCCATCTTCACCCCCATCATTCCTTGAGCTCTGCTGGCTTGGTACCACCCGCACTATTATGTTTTATTAACATCTCCTTGAAGGCAAGAGATAAGCTTTCTCAGCTGGAATCACCAGGGCCTACGTAATGCCCTCAATGCATGGAGGTGTGGGTTCTACACCCCAAATCCCAAAACCCCAGGTCCGCCACTCACCCGCCTCACCATGCTAAGTTATGTAGCCTCTCTCAGCCTCAGTTTCCCCAAACAAAAGGTAAGAAACGTAACAGCACCCATGTAGGACTGTTGTGAAGGTGAAGTAACATAATGCACATAAAGTGCTTCCCATAGTTGCAGCACAAAGTTACCTGTACATATGTAGATGTGTGTATATACACACATATCTAAATCTACAATCTAGCTAACAGATTTACATACTCAATCCATGCCTTCTTTTACTGAGCACTAGCCACATGCATATTTTTAAATATACATGACAAGGGCTGAAGCAATGATGCAACGACTTAAGAATTTCAGGGGATGCCAGGTGCACTCAACAGGCTGAGCACTTGCCTTGTAACAGTGAGGTCCAGAGATCGAATCCTGGCCCCAGCCCGTGCAAACCCATATACTGAACTGGTGACCACTGGGATGGTGGCGAAGGCTCTCACCTCCCATGCGGAAGGCCCCAGTTCAGTTCCCGCCCTGTGCAGTCCCACATCCACCTGTGTGGAATGAAACTATGTCATAACTAATGATGTACAACTATGGAGACTGCTCTATCTGTCTTCTCTGTCTCTCACCTTCCCTCAAAACAATAAATCTTTAAAAAATAAAATTCTGTTAAAAAAAGAAGAAACTTAGGTTGTTCCTAATAACTGATCAAAACTATATTCCTGAATTTAAAAAAAAAAAGATTTATTTTTCATTTATTAAATTATTTTGGAGTCAAACACCCTCATTCGGATCTCTATTTTTCACTATTTTTACTAAATAAACATAACAACCCCTTTCGTGGGTCGGGCTACTTTTGCTATTATTCCGATTGTTCTGCATTTAATTGATTTTGAATATACTGCTCGAATGCTTCTTCTCAAATTTGAATACAAAAATATTACGTGACCTATATCCCACATTTCCATCCCTACCCTCCCTTGGCAAGCTGTCAGCCAAAGAACTAGTGGTGTTTGCCAAACTCAATGGCTCTACTTAACTGTAACAATTCTTTTGTTAATAGAATCACTGATTTACAACAGAATGTGGCTTGAATGCTATTTCCAGTAAAAGATCTGGTGATTCATTTATTCAGCAAATATTTATTAAGCCCCTGCTCTGTGCCAGACACAACAGCAAGCAAATGATCAAAAGACTCGGACACCCCCCCCACCCCCCACTCACACCCCTGTGAAATGACATGGGGGAGGGGGAGCACAGAGAAACAAGACGCTGAACAATAAACATGTAATAAAGCAATTGTACTAATGCAGTCGATTCTGCTATAACACCACATGTGCGTTCCTAAACTTTACCATGCTGTGCAAAAACCATGAACTAAAAACCAAAGAGCACATAAGGGGAAAAAAGACAAAAACCTAATAATAATAAAAATTGTAGCACAATTTCATTCATACATACTGAGTGGTTAAGAAACACATAAATACAACAATCAATATGGCACTTGACGGAGGAAAATCACCTGACATGTGCTTGTGAAAGTGAGTGTCAGAAGGACTGCAGCTCATGGTTGACTGCAGAGTGGAAGGGGGATTACCGGAAATCAGAGAGAAAGTGGTAAAACCACTTGCAGACAGAGTGTGCCTCATAAAGCAAGGCATCAATGAGGCAGATGGCAGATGTTTGAGGTGCGTGCATGTGTGAGTTTTGTGTATCCCCATGTGGCTTGGCTCAGCGCGGTGCAGTTTTCTGCATTCTACTGTTTTTGCAAAGAAAATTGCACACAGGCAAATGTGTGACTCATGTTGCACTCAAATTGTTCCCTAATATATCAATCACATTGGAACAAATAGGTATTTTTAAAACAAGTGTTATACAACTGAGTGTATAATGTGTTCATTGTTGTGAAATACTATTGCAAGACATGGGAAACTGAGAACAGAGGTTTTGTTCAATTCTGTAATGTATGATTCTATACCACAGTGTCCATTCTATACCAATTGTTAATAAAAACCTACATGTGCATTGGCATTCACGTATGAGCCTGAATCATTGTGGAGCTTCTTCCACCTTCAGACGTGTGTACTGCTGTCACAGAGCCTCTGCTCAAAGCCCTTCCATGCATGGGGCCTTGAGGTACTTTCTACTATTATCCACTATTATAAGGTAATATGATTTGATACATTGAAGTGACAGCAGAGTTTTTCCAAATCAGCCGCTCCGTGTGGTTAGTGACCCCGATCACATTCTTATCATCTACCATCATTCTATTCTCACTGTGTGTTCAGGAATTCTCATCAGGATGCACTCTGGCAAAATGCTGTCAGATTGCTTTCTCTTGACACTTTCTCAGAGGTCAAAAATGTGGTGAGATGATTTCAGCTGTTCCACATACTTTGAGAACTTCACCCAGATTCAATCCACTCCTTTTCCAACCTCCTTTTGCACACCTGCCTATTCCTTATTCTAACCCAGACTAATCTCTAGCAAGATTGCAAAATTGTAATCACAGTTTTAAATCAAAAATATTGCAAATTTCTGTCATAAATATATATAGGTGCTTCTTGACTTACAGCAGGGTTATATCCTGATAAACCATCATATACTGAAAATATCGTTAAATCAAAGTGCATTTTTTTAAAGATCTTATTGTTTTTGACAGAGACAGAGAGAGAAGGGGCAAGGCTCAGAGCAGCCTCCGTAGTGGTATGTCATCAGTTTTTGACATGGTTTTGTTCCCCATTTAACACATCTAACCTACTGAACATCCTAGCTTAGTTTAGCTGAGCCACTTTCTACTGCGTGCATATCACTTTTGCAAAAATCTTAAGTGGAACAATCATAAGTCTCTATGGTTTTTATTATCAGGAAACGTTTTTATTATTTAATTTTTAAATTCATAAAAGACTGAAGATTTGGACGCAAAGCTTCAGAAGCAGGCAGAGGGGGGCAAGCGTACAGTCAACCCCCAACCTCCGGGAGGCTGTCTCTGAACCAAGGAAGGGCGGGGAAGCCGGGACAGTGAGAAACCCAGGGAGGCTCCCTGCGATGAATCATCCAACTTACCACCCCCAGTTTGGTGGTAAAATGATGGAAATGTTAACTCTTTTCTGCTCAATGTCAAAAATACTAAAAATGTAAGCCAATTGTTATCTCCCTGATACACCCATCCTACATATCTGATAAAGATGGTTTCAGTCAATGTTTAATTCAATCCAGTTCAAGTTATCAGAGACTTGCAAATCTAAATGGCATCCTCTGGCTTCTCAAAAGGCTTTCCCAGCCAGGGCTGCTGCTGGGCATGCTCCTGGGCAGCCTAGAGGACCAGGGGGCTGGTAGGCCCACTCACACTCCATCGAATGGGTGCCCTTGAGCCATTTGCAACAAGCATGGCTGTCCCCCGTAGGCCTTGTCTGACACAAAATCAGGCTCAGTGGGTCCCCCGAACTGCTGAAGCATGGCTGTCACATTCCGATCTGAGAACAGGCTATGTTTTTTGCATCACGATTTGGTGCTCCAAGATATTTGAATTAGTCAACTTCAAATTGCAGGTGAGAAAGGAAATTAGAACAGTCATATGGAAGGCAATTGGCAATATCTATTAAAAATTTAAGTGCACAGACCACTTGACCCAGTGATCCCATCTCCTGGAATTTGTCCTACAGATAAACTCATGTGTGTGCAAATGGCATATATGCAAAGTTATTCATTGCAGCATTGTTTACTATGGCCAAGAAGAGATAACAAACCAACTATTGATCAATATGGGAAGGATTAGATAAAAGTTCCTATATACCTGTAATGGAATATTATGCAGCTGTTAAAAAAGAAATAGAAAAAAATTATATACTAATGTGGAAAGAATCTCAAGAAATAGTAAATGAAAAGACAGCACACTTAATATATTACCTTTTTACTTTAACACGAGGAGTAAGTTACACGTTTCTTCATGCATAATTTGGGGGATGGGAAGAGAGAACATATCAAGGAGTAAGAGGATAGGAATTTTACTACATATCATTCTATACTTTTCAAAGTTGCAGCCAAGTGAAGGTACCAGTTTTTCAAAAAGAAAAAAAAAATAGAGTTTAATTAAAGAACTTTTATATTTAAAATAAAACTCAAACACCTTGTTGAAATGTCATGCCTACTCCAAAAGTGATAGTTGTATACCAATCGAGGAGGAGGGTTTTGGGTTGCACTGAGATCCCTAGGGTCCCTGCTCTCCTCTTCCTATCTCTATCCAGCCCACCATTCCCCACCCGTTCCTATGCTGGCTCCTTTACAGTTTTCTGTCTCTGGGTAGCACACCAGTCCCCAATTATAGACTGCCTACCCACACAGGTGCTGCTGTGCAGGGACCAGCATGGTCTTGCGGGCCCCCTCAAACTTCCTCGTGACCCAGAACCACCATCAGTTTTCATGGAAGCCCCGACTAGATATCAGGACTGCATGTCACTGTTGTGTTCTTGTTGACTGCTGATTCTGGAGGATTATTACAAAAGATCTACCAGCGAGCCTACTGCACTCAGGGCCACATTTATACATTTTCAACAGCACATATCACCTCTATTGTCCTCAAATGTTTTCTAAAGGGAGGAAAGAACTTAAGCCATTCACCACATATTGTATTCTTCTTTCTAAAATTTAACCCATACAAAAAAATTAATGAGATGCAATCTCAGTCTTGTTTTATTTTAGGTTACAACATTTAAGATCTTAGAAATATCAACTCCACAAACTCTTGGTTCAACTGAAGTAAAGTTTTGGGGGCCAAGTGACTTTACAAAATGAGAAAAGTCTTATAAGACAAGCTATCCCACTTCCTCATTGGTTCCTACTTAAGTATTTAAAAATTCAAAAGCATCTCTCCCGTTATCTAAGCATAAAAGATAGACTTAGTTCAACTGTGTGTATTTCCTCAAACATGACTGTCACACATGAAGTCAACCTAATCTATATTTTCATTTTTAAAGAATATTTTAGTTTTTGAAACATGCCAAGCAGTACTTTATTTTCTGGTAATAAACTAAGTGAAAACCAAGAACAACTGAAGGGCCAGAGTGTCAATTCTAACAAGACTTGGGACAGTGACATCGTCAGTCCTGACGGCTATTCCTGGCCTTCAGCCGAGCACAGGCTGAGTCACTGTCATATTTAACCTCCCATTTGTCTTTTGAGTAAGGAAGGGGGGGCGGGGGGAAGACAGTGATAAACATCCCAACTCTAGAGCTGCTGTGGGTCAGTCATCAGCTGAAACAAAAGACTAGCAAGACACACCTCCACTATTTACGTAACTCAAATTATATGACTTCCTACTTATCATCCTGAACGGCCTCCACACAGACCCCAGACAGTCACAAAGCTGCTGAAACAGGAAAAAAATGTATCCCGCATCAAGCTAATCACAGATAAGCTCAAGGCCACTAACCAAATATGAGGGCTCCTGCCTGACCCATTTCCAGATGCTTTCTTACTTTATGGAAACACTGCTTTTAAAAAAATTGTTTTTCAATTTAATTTTTTAAGAAAAGACCTGAAGTGTAGAGGTGAGAAGTATTTAACACCAAATTTTGGGGCTGTGTCAGCTAAGGGCTTGTGATAAAACCAGCAGTCCTGTGCGAACAAGGGCCAATCCCAGGGGAAGCTGACTGTGAGCTTACTTATTTCCCAGACCTGCTTCCTGCCTCACCCTCAAACCCCGTGCAGCCACGCTCCTGAGGCAGTGCACACAGACACTGCACTTACTTTCAAGTTCAATCACACTGAAAGGGGCAGCACCACACCAGGTGGCAAGCAAGAGGTGCCTCTGATAGGCCCATGACGTACCATCCATTCCCTAAGTGTTCGCAGCTGGTTCATGACTCGCAGGCCGTAAATCTCAGTCCCTGTGACACTGTCTGCATTTGACAGCCACAGACTACCCACCTCAAATCATAGCTAGCCTGCTTACAAGTGTGCACCATCCATTAATTCACCACTGACATGTGCCTGGCACTGTCGCTTAGGACCAAAAGGGTGCCGACAGATCAGTATAAATCCACAACTGTGAGGAAGGCCAGGGCCCACATCCTCTTTTTCCAGCCTCTACATTCAAAGAGAAGCTCAACCCCAGAAAACAGTGAGCCCAGGAAAGGACAGAAGAGTCCATCCAGTGTCATGTCACACCACAGGCCATTTGGGCGCCTTCTGACGCCGCTGAAAGTCATGTACTTGTAGGCCTATATCTTCCTCAAGAAAAGGGGCAAAGCCTTTCTCAGGCCTGGTTTCCGCCTTCCCAGGATCCTGTGCTGCAGAGCAACGGGGAACCATCCTCAGCAGGCTGACTATGCAACATGAGCATCCGCCCCTCTGGATTTGGAATGAAAGGTGACACAGAGAACCTCCTCTCCTCTCCACCAGTCATGTTCCTCCACAGCCACGTGGGGCAACGCTGGCCCGAGGAAACCCTCCCATCTCTGAGGCCCAAGGACACACTCACTCGCTATTTATAGATGCCCCATTCGCCCATTACTCGGGCACTTAAAAGAGACCGGGTTACTCCTAATCCGATGTCAGCACAGTTGCACGTTTGCTTTCAGCGTTTGCTTTTACAGTAAACCTAAAAATGACAAGCAACAAGCTGCTACAGGGTAACTATTGAGTATCAACATTCTTTCCTTCCATGGTTTATGTCAATTTGGGAAAACATGTGTGAAGCATCTGCCTTTTTATTTAAACAGAAAGCAAGAGCTCAGATTGCTAGGCTCTGGCATCCTATGCACAAACCAAGCAGCTAAATTGGGAGCTCCAGCACCGGGAGGGGCACACTCAAGTTGGGTCAGCACAGCTGCCCAGCCACCAGCTGCCCAGAAGGGCTCCACGTGAACCGAAGGGGGGACAGTCAACAACAGAACAAGGCCAATACTTAGAGAAAAGAGTAATAGTTCCTTATGACTGCACAGCGAGCTAGAAAGGCAGATTCCAAAGTCCTCTCGACTGAAAAGACAGCAAATTATAATTACTTTAAAATTCCTTTTGCTGCATCCAGTGTTATTGCATAATATTTTCCTCAAATTTGATGCTGGTAAGCATTTAATATGAGTATGACCAGACCTATCATAAAACTCTAATAGCCCTTCATTCTCAACATCATACATTCTTCTTAGAGCTCTACACTGTCTCTACGCCTCCCCTCCCACTAACTCTGAGAGTTCCCTCCCAGACCATGTTTTAGTCCTACTTGTGAAAACGAAATGCCCATTGAGCAAGAGAATGCAGATTCTGACAAAAGTGTCTGACGTGTGTCACACAGTAAGACCAAGGCAGCGAAAGTAAACACTTGGCTGCATGCCTTTCCTGCAAACATTTTTCACCCTAAACCTAAATTCCTGCGTTACCTCAATCTCACAGTGGTACTCCCAAACCTCACACAGTCTCACTCATGCTTACAAAGCACTCAAATGAATGTGGAATATCTTCAACCTGCTTCTGCAAAAGCAACATGGGTGCTTTCTTTAAAAACTGAAATAGGGGATAGAACATTTCATTTACTCTTTCTACCCCTCAGGTCCTCACTTGGAATTAGACAAACATTCTAAGCGCTAACCACCATGAAATTCCTTTTCAGTGTGCATGAAAATGTGAAGCTTTTATGACCATCTGTACTCTAAGATAGCCATCACCATTCTAAACCTGATCACAAATGGGTGTTTGTCTAAATACAGTGAAGGTGCAGCATTTCCAAATTCCAAATAGCAACCCACCTACAAGAGTGTCAGCGAATCACCGAGGTGAAAACTGACAGGTCTCATTTTGGGTGAGGAAACCAAAGATCAGGATTGCATTTTATAATATACATAATTATATGCATTAGTATACCTAATGCTTTTTCCTTTTTGTGAAAAGTCACATTCTCAGCCTACATTTTTTGAATTAATGGTAACCATTGGCAAAAATAAAAACAAACACACAACACACACAAGAAAAAACTCTGTGAACCAAAACATTTTCCAAGGCAGTTATAGTAACTGATTAGATGTATTTCAAGGAAATGAAAAGTCAGTAAAAGAAATTAAGGCCAACATTATAATCTTCTCTAAAGTAATTCATTTGCCTAGTGGCTTTAATTGTTTTCCAAATATCTTGCGGAGGAAATGTCATCCAAAGTGCCCTATTTGTGGTCTTCTTAATAACACTTTGCTGGCTCAGAAGTACACACAACAGAAAAGAAAAAGAAAAAGAAAAAGTATGTGGTTATAGAAAGAGGTGCCTGTGGTGTATAATCTCGTGACATAAAGGCATGTGAATACACACACACATATACATGTATCTATATTTTTTCATATACTCTTTCTGGTTTCCCCAGTGCCTCTCACTCAAGCTGAGAGAAAATGAAATAGACCTAAAAAGTATTTCTAGATGTCTTCAGCTTGAACTGCTTCTTGACAGACAAGAGAAAGCTGGACAGCTAAGGGGACCGGGGATGGGCACAGAGGTAGTAGCCTGAAGCCAGGGTGAGGGTTGGCTTCAACGAGCTTTAAGCAGCAGAAAGTCCAGGTCAGCTCTGCTTTTCGGGAAGGTCCCCTTCCGAATGTAGGGGGGAAGGGTTGGCACAGAATTCTGCTAAAGGAGAGAGATTGCAGGAAGAGTGTCACAAAAGTCCAAAACAGAGGTGCCAAGAACCCCTGATTAAGATGCTAGGAACTGGAATGGAGAGAGAGGATTCATGGGAACAACTTTACACATCAAAATTACGTACTTTTAAGTAGAAATTTGAGATCAAACAAAATAGGTGCTGTTAACCAACAGTTGTGGGTGGAGGTGTACTAATGAGATCGTGGCTCACTCAGTCACCTGTGTCAGGCACAATGCCCCGAGTGTAAGTACAAAATGCCCAGGACATAAACAAAACATGCCCAGGATGGGGGTTAAGGACTTGTCACACTTCCTCAGTGCTGTCCAACCCATCTTTTCACATTTCAGTGTGAATGACAAATGGTTAAGAAAGGACACCGAGTCTATGAGGCTCAGACATTTAGTGTGTCTGGTATTCATTTGAAAAATAAATTTACTTCCACCTGATGTGAAATGTCAAACAGTATGGACAGCAAAGAGATCATCAGACCACGATTTGGTTAGATAGCAAGCTTCATCAAAGAAACCAGATTCCTTTCTCTTGCAGGGGTGCTGTGGCAGGCAGAGGAGAAATGCCACCCTTATTATGCGGTCTTGGAAAAAGAATCATTCAGTGGTGGAACAAGAATGTCTGTCTGAAATTAAGAATATGCAAGTGAATATATCCCAGAGTTTGGTATGTCTTTTAGGATTTGAGAAACGTGCTGATAATTTTAATCCTATTGGAAATGGCTTACAATGTTACTGAGATTTATGCTAAATATAAATTTAGTGCATCCTAGTAAACATTAAAACATCAACCAGTTAACTATTTCTTGCCTGCGTGAAACAGTTGAAATG
This sequence comes from Craseonycteris thonglongyai, assembly GCA_004027555.1. NCBI lineage: Eukaryota > Metazoa > Chordata > Mammalia > Chiroptera > Craseonycteridae > Craseonycteris > Craseonycteris thonglongyai. Next base: position 90,090 of record PVKE010001094.1, read on the forward strand.
AAATGAAGCCCCAAGAAGGGACCACTTGTCCTCAGTGACAGACTGAATTATACAATTTAAATGTTAATGATATATGAATAAACCCTTGCATAATGAGATGGTTTTTAAAAGACTAATTTCTTTAATTGTTTTTAATTGTTTGAGAGAAGGTGAGAGAGTAAGGTGACCAGATTTAACATTGGTAAAGCGGGACACCATTGACCAATGGGGAGGGGGTTCTTGATTAAAAATTTGGTCTAGCTCCCACCGTTCCCTAGCTTGTCATGCATTCTTTCCAAAAATCGAGACTTTTTTAAAACGCCGCGGGATGCGGGACAAATTGTTAAAAATTGGGACTGTCCCACCAAAAGCAGGACGTCTGGTCACCTTATGAGAGAGAGAGAGAGAACTCAAAGCAGTCTCCACAGTTGTACATCATTAGTTGTGACATGGTTTCATCCCACACAGGTAGATATGAGGCTGAATAGGGCAGGAACTGGACCTGGGGCTTCCCACATGGGAGGCAAGAATCTTTGCTGCTGAGCCATCCTAGCAGTTAACAGTTGTGCCAGTTTAGCATAGGAGGTTGAACAGCCATGGCCAGGCATCGAACCCCAGACCTCACGATTGTGAGGCAAGTGCTCAGCCACTGAGCTATCCTGACATCCCCTACACCTCCACTTCTTGCTGTTGTGATTGTCTATCAAAGGAGACTCACTGCTCCTTCCTCATTGGATTTTTGCTGATTTGTTGTAAACTAAGAAATGAGATCATAAAGCTGACAGAAATATATTCAAAAGAAGCATCAACAAGTGTCATGGGAAGGCCTTTCCTCTGTGCAAAGGGAATCTGTACTAGCACAGAATGTGGGCAGCTGACAGACGGGTTTCCCTCCTCCCTTGGCTGTCAGAGCCTGCCCCCACCTCAGCCTGTATGAGTCCCATTGAGACAGGAGCACTCAACAGAGGCCCCACACCTCCCTGAGCCACTGTGAGCATCTACCAGCTGGTGGTGGGTCCAGAAACAGAGGTGAACAACACCCCTCGCTGCAGCCCCTGCTATATCTCCAGGCCACCACCCCAAGCCCCCAGCCCCAGCCCCTGGCCCCCACTCCAGCCACCCAGGCACTTCAGCTACTCAGACATCTGTCTTGCCCACAAAAGTGGTCTGGGATAGAAGCCCTGCCCCACCCCTACCAAGCGCAGGGCAGCCCCCCCACCAAGGATCTCCTGAGCCCTAGCTTCCACCACCAGTCAAGTGCTTTCTGCCCATTTCAGCTTAGCTTCTGGAAGCTTCCATTCCCCTAACCCTAAACCCACGGCCACTTACTTGTCTGCTGAGCTGTGAGTTACAGAGAATGCTCATGAAACACCCTGCCCAAGTCCAGCCCATTAATATGTTCAATAAACATGGGGGTAGGGGGTGCTAGTGTCATTAGCAGTATCATCAGCATCACTAGCAGCCAGCTGGGGACACTGGCTCATGCTCCGGGCCCAGCACATGGCTGCACCAATAAGTGACTGGGGATGAAGTGACATGCGTGGGGGCAAGTGGCTGGTGGCTTCAGGTAAGGCAGAGGCTCCTGGAGCTCGCACTATCCTGGTATTGCTGCCACTCTGGCTCTGAAACTCACTCTGATACATTTAATAATGGATAGAAAGGTGTGGTCCTCCCCTTACAAAGTGTCCTTATGCACTCGGGAAGATAGAGTGATAGAAAGAGATGGACACATGGAGGTCAGAAGGATTTGGTTCTCAGCCTCGGCTAGTGATAGGGCTTTCTAGCAAGGCATTTCACAATGAAGATCACATCCTTCATCTTAAAAAGGGGGTAACTCACTCACTTAGGCTGCCATGTGGTGCTGCTGCCACCGTGGACATCCAGGCAGTTACTCCTGTGCTCGGTACCTGAATTCCAGGATTCAGTCACCTCCTTCTACCTTGTCTATCTCGCCCCGCAGATGCCTGTATGTGCAAAATGATCTAAATGTGCTCGGTCGAAACACCATAGCACCTGAAGCACAACTGAAAATTGTATCTCTTCCATAAACTTTGCTTCTAGGAGCAATTTAAAAATATGTTCTAATTAAATTTAAAAATGATGGTGGCAAAGTCACAGAGATAAAATGTAGATTTAGAGGTCATTACAGAAGGTGGAGGGAGGGAAAAATGGGGCGTTGTCTCTTAGCGATTAAAGAGGAAGATGAAAAAGTTCTGGAAACAGTGGTGATGGTTGCACATGAATGTCATTGATATGACCGGTAAAGTGATTAAAGTAGCAAATTTGATGTGAAATCTTACCACCATTTCAAATTTTAATTAAATTAGATGTAGAATATAGTAAGTTCTGGAGAAGAAGGGGAGCATGGGAATTTTGATAAATATAAGCAGTGTGCCTTGGCATTGTCCATGAGTGAAAAATATGAATCCAAACTGCCTACCAGTATGGGTGCGGCTACACTTGATGGATGGAGATCTAATGTGGAACAGTCGCTCTTCACTCCAAGACAAAGTCACCATCCACGAGGGAAGCAGCCCTGGCCATTCTCATCCCGCCAAGCAGGAAGGACTGGCAGCTTCCACCAACAGGCCCGATCTGAAAGTGCAGCCCACAGAACCGCCCAGGCTCCCAGCTAGAACGCATCACACTTCCTACATTTTCAGTCGGGGGAACACTAAAGAAACCTCTGGGAGGGGGCCCCAGTCTCACAGGGGTCTGGGCGTGCGCTCTGGAGGAGGATCTCAACACCCACAACACTGAGCTGCTCAGCTGGGAAATAAGCACCGCTCCGCCTGGGCAGGTGGGAAGGATGTCACTGTGTCCCCATCACCAAGACACCTTTGCTTAGGGTCTCCTTCTCCAAGCACAACCTGGCAACAACTTTTGACACGTTGGAAAACGTGAACAATAGTCAAACATGGTGACAAGTTTCTGATGAGTGCTTCGGAAAACGAGGGCATCTAAATGATGTAACTGTTTCTAGGAAGGGTACAGTCCCCTGGGGCTGCCCCTGCCCATAGTTGGCTCTTCCTTTGTGTCTTTCATCAAATGACATTTTACTATGTGCCCAGCAGTGGCCCTGGTCAGCCTCCAAGGACATCCTCACAGGGAGATGTCTGGGACACATGTTTCAGATGACAAAATTCTATTATCATTCATTCTTTCTTCATATATTGGCTTTTTCTGCTCTTCTCACTATTAGACTTCCATACCTAATCAATCATTTTTAACCTTAGTTTTATTCAGTAGTGAATTTTCTGTAATCAAACAAAAAAAATTTTTTTTGTTTTTGAAAGAACTGTGGCCAAAAAGGTATTTTGACTTTTATAAAATTGCTTGAAGGGCAAATTCTTCTCTCTCCCTTAAGTCTTGCTTTAGGGGGAACACATTTGTCTGGGCCACTCCTCTTCAGAATCACATTTACTTTCCTTCACGTGGGGAAATTGTCATGAATATTCAAGAATAAATGTAATTTTATTCCTTCTCACTTGTCAATCACCCTGAGTTCAAATTATGTGCATTTAAAGCAGCATTTTTAGTTTTAAGAATGGCATCACCCTTTCCCCTTAGAGTTAACCATATCTCTCTGTAAGTTTTAGTTTAATTCTAAATAGTACTAGAACTTGTATTTACTTGGTAAGTAGTTTTATCTCAAATTGTGATTCCAATGCACATGGGAACATATGCATGCCAGGAAGGCCCCTGCTTTTGTACAGACACCCTTATCACAGCTGTTCTAAAAATGCTGAAGGACACTGTTTGAGCAGCTTTTCAGTCCCTTTCACCCTCCCGTGAAGACAGTGGCCCTGAGCACCATGAACATCCTCCCACTAGCCGCCTATGTGGAGTGGGGGAGGGGGGACAGTCTGGCTATCATTAAACTAGCACAGAGCACACTGTATACAAAGGGCTCGGATCCTACTCTACAGCTCCAATGAACCATTTGTCACCCTGCAGATGGCCCACCAGAGCAGTGTCTACTTTAGGAGTGTTTGGGTGAGAGTCAGAGGAGAGGCTAAAAGAGCAGCAATTTCCTGGAGCAGGGGCTACTCAAAGGGGCCCACCACCCAGTGGCCAAATGGTGGCTTCGTTTTATGATTGAAGGCAGGAAAGAGAGTGCCAAATAGCATTGGAATAAGTTAGGTGCTCTCAGGTTGGGAAGGGGAACCAGAATCTTGGGGCCTCTTTTGGAAATTAGTTAACAATTTCAGCATCCCCCTGGGTCGCTCAGGCCACGTTATGGGCACAAATTCATGGGAGCAACTTACGCTATTTTGTACTTCAAACATTTTAAATGTAGGCACTCTAATTATACGAACAAAAAGCAAAAACAAATAAGCAAATAAACACAGGAAACTGAATAAGATTAAAATCAAACACTGAAAAAAATAGAAACAAGAAGTTGTCTAGAAGCCAGAACTTTGTGCTTTCAGAAATAGAATTTGGCAATGCCAAGATAGCTCAGTGGCTGAGCACTTGCCTTGCAACGGTGAGGTCCACGGATTGAATCCTGGTCCTGGCCCTTGCAAACCCATATGCTGAACTGCAGTGCAACCAGTAACTGCCAGGATGGCAACAGAGGTTCTCGCCTCCCATGCAGGAGGCCCCTAGTCTGGTTCCTACCCCACAGAGCCCCACATCCACCTGTGTGGAATGAACTTGTCAAACTAGTGATATACAACTATGGAGACTGCTCTGGACCCTCCCTCCTTCTCTCTCTCTCTCTCTCTCTCTCTCTCTCTCTCTCTCTCTCACACCTTCTCTCAAAACAATAAAATCAGTATTTTTTTAAACAAAACTAGAATTCAATGATTAAATATACTTTCATAAATGTCAGCTTCAAATATGGACAGATAGTTATGAAATCAATTGATTCCTCACTGAGGATAACATAATAATAATAAATGTTGCCCTTTGAGAAATTACATTATTTTAATAGCTTTATTTACAACAGATCCCAAAGAAATTAACAAAAGCACTTAAAAGTTACAGAAATAAAATTTTAAAGGTGTTTATTAATTTATCAAAAATATCTGAGGATAGTCTTTTCAATAAATGGTGCTGGAACTGGATATCAATATGCAAAATAATTAAATTGAATTCTTACCATTTTATAAAAAACTAACTCAAAATGGATCAAAGACCTAAATGTGAGACTTAGAATGATAAAACTCTTAGAAGAAAATATAGAAGTAAACTTTACAAGTTAGGATTATGCAATGATGTTTTTACATATAACAGCAAACTCACAAGGAAAAAAGTAAACTAAGACTTCGTCAAAATGAAACATGTTGTGCTTAAATAGGCATCATCAAGAATGTGAAAAGACAACCCACAGAATGGGAGAAAATATTTGCAAATCATATATCTGATAAGGGACTTGTATCCAAGATATATAAGGAACTCTTACAACTCAACAATAAAAAAAAAAAGCCAAATAAGCCAATTTTTTTAAAAGAGCAAGAATCTGAAAAACTTTTCTCCAAAGATAATATACAAATATCCTATAATAAGCACATGAAGAGATGCTCAACACTGTTGATAAATCAAAGTCACAGTGAGATACCACTTCATACCCACTGAAATGGCTATAATCAAAGAGACAGACAATAACAATGTTAGCAAGAACATGGAGAAATTGAAACCCTCATACTCTGCTGGTGGGAATGTAAAATGGTACCGTTGCTTGGAAAACAGTTTGGCGGCTCCTTAAAATGCTAAACATGAAGTTACCATATGCTCTAACAATTCCACTCTAGATATATACCCAAGAGAAATGAAAACACTTGTCCACACAAAAACTTGTCCATGAATGTTCAAAGTAACATTATTCATAATAGCCAAAAAAAGTGGAAACAAATGTCCATCCGCTGATGAACGGATAAACAAAATGCAATAAGCCTGCAAAACAGAATATTAGTAGACCACAAAAAGGAATGGAGTATAGGTAAATCCTACAACATGAATGACCTTTGAAACATTATGCTTAGTGAAGGAAGACAGTACAAAAAGCCACATATTGTGTGACTCAATTTCTAATGAAATGCCTAGAATAGGCAAATGCACAGAGACACAAAGTAGATGGGTGGTTAGGCTGGGGAGGTTGAGGGGAAATGAAGAGTGACTGCTAATGGGTATGAAGTTCTCTTTAAGGGTGATAAAATGTCTTAAAATTGTGGTAATGGTTGTACAGCTCTATCATTATAGCAAAAAACGATTGAATTGTATACTTCGAGTGAATTATATAGTATGTGGATTATAGCTCATTAAGCCACTTTAAAAAATGTAAGTGGCAATACTTCTGGTAGGTTCACAGCACGATGGTAGGTGTGAGTGATGTACCTTTCCTCTGATCGTCTCCTTTCTCATGAGCATTGTTGCTCTGCTATCTTTCTCCAGGCCTTCAGGGCAGAGGGGACATCTGATTTCAAACGTTTTGTAAGAGTGGGACAAGCTACCACCAAGCCACCTCCCGAGCTGTTGAGCAGGGCTTCACCTCAAGCTGTCACAGCATTCCCTGTGGCCAAACCAGCAGAGCTGAGACAAATACCAAAGCTTTGGCTCTTTCCAGCAGCCAGAAGTCTGTCTGATGGTCAATGCCGGAGACTTAGACTAACTGCAAAAAACATCCTCTATTCATTCACTCAGTCAACCTTCATTGAGTGTACTGGGCCCTGAAATGGACACAGTACTTGGCACTGAGAAAATGAAGATGAGAGACAAGGTCAAGGAGCTCTGAACTCAAGAGAGGAGAAAGAAGTCAACAATAACATATGAGGGAACCTAGGAACACTTATGTGAGATACCCAGACAAGACAAATAAAATGAAGATGGTTTGCCAAACAAGTAAGCACTAAGTTCAACAGTGAAAGAAAACTAGGGAGTAATCAGGTAAGGAAAGTGGAGAAGGATGATGAGCATGGAGCTGACATGACATTCAACTGCATGAAGGAGCTTTTATAGATTCTTGAACTGGCAATGTTGTTACCATTGGTCCTTACAATAGCCACTCTTGGCTGTGGACGGATATCATGCCTGCATTATTTCAGGCCAACAGCTTAATTCTTTTGTGCCTCAAAAACCAGGAGCTGAAGGGATGAGTGTATGCTTTGGCCGCACTAGAGGAGGAGTTACTCCCAGAAAGGTTCCCCATGGTCCATGGAGAATGATGATTCTGGTGGTCTCCTTCTGGAAGGGGAAGGAATTTGCCAGGCTGCAAGGCTCAGCTCCATGAGAGGCACTGGATCAAGGCTCCAGGGCATGTCTCTGCCCTGCTTTTAACTGGTTGTGTCAACTCAACTAGGTCACCAAAGCTCTCAGCCCCAGCAGGAGGAGCGAGCAAAGGGTATCAGGAGCCCCTCCCAGCAATGACAATGATTGCATGACCTAGTCAACTTATTCACATTGTGACCACTTTCCTCAGTCACCTCTCATACACTTTTTACCTAGCCAGTGCATCCATGTGTCCTTTTAATGGCAGAGTCATAGGCCTGCTCTTTCCAAGGAGCTGACCCACCATTCACTCTGGGCTTGGCTCCTGGGCCCGGGACGTCCTAGGTCTTCCTCATGATGGACACGCTCCGGCCATGGCCAGATCCCAGTACCTCTACCCCTGGCTCTTTCCTGATGACTCTGGCCAAGTTGGTGCCCATCCCTGGCTATCCAACCCTCTCTCTCCAGGTAGCCACTGGCACTGTGTCCTGGATATTAGCCAACCCAGACTACTTCGTTCTCTGGTGATGCTGCTGCCTCTGTCTGCCAAGAAGTCTCTGGAAGGCATATTCTCACTCACTGCCATCAGTGCTCCCTTCCTCTGTGCCACACCACACACCCTTCAGTCCTCTCCCTCAGCATCTCTCAGCTGCCCTGTAACACCTGCCAGCTCCGCCCACCCCACTCCCACCTAGAAAGGTTAACCCCTTGCCTTCTCAAAAACCATCCCTTGGGCATGCAGGACCATCCACCAGTGCAGGCCCTGCCCTGAATATCCTGCCAACTGAGACTGAGCTTCACCCGACTGATGTGGACATTTCCTTCTAGTGACCAAGATCATCTTTAAGATTCCACATTTGTGTCCCCCAGTTTTTGCAAACCATTCAACTTGTTTTCTTTCCTCTACAGCTAACCATAATAATAAACAAATAAATTTCCTGTTAGTGATTTTTAAAGTTAGTGAATAGATAAGACAGAAGATGACACTGAACATCATCAAATACAGCCCCAAGCACTCTGCAAGGCAGTCTCAGGGCCAGGGGGTCCCCTCTCCACAGGAATTTGAACAACCAAAGCCTCCAACTCCTCACCCTGACCCAAACAATCCCAATATCATCTGCCTGCCTTCTTCATTTCCTCATAAGCTATATAAAGAAAGGACTGTGCTGCTTTAAAAAAATATTTCACCATCACTGGTCACATACCAGCCCCACTCAATATATACCAACCCTACAAGATCAGTTTTACTATCACCCTTTTACAGATGAGGACACTGAGGGACAGAAGGTCAGTAGGATGTCCAAGGTTCCAGCCAATAAGTGGCAAAGCCGGGAGTCAAATCCACGCAGTCCAATTCCACACTCTTAATGCCACTCTGCATTGGATGTGAATTACATAGGGTGTCTGCAGATCTCAAAGCAGAGTTCAGTGAAGCAAGCAGCCTGGCATATGTGGGAAGAGCCTGGCCTTGGAGTCAGACAGGCCTCGACTCCAATTCTTGCTCTCCTATTCAGGCCTGTGTCTTTGGCATCCCATGAACCTGAGTTTCAGCCTCCTCATCTATAAAATGAGGATGACAACACCTATTTTATAAGGCTCTTAGACTTGAATTAATGTGAAATAATGAGTGTGAGGCTCCTACCACAGTGGAGAGAACCGTGGCAGAGGTGCTTCTAAAGCATCATTAGTTCCTTACATCATTAGTGCTCATGAACACAGACACTAGAGAGAACACTACTGGGGAAACACAGAATTCATTTTCTAATGTGCGTGTCCATGTCTGACACGAGTGCAGCCTGACCTGGGACTGGCTCTCCAGGTCTTGTTGATGAGACAGTCCCCACAGGAGGGCTCAGCAGGAGGCAGGATAGGCCTGGAAGAGAGGGAGGCCTGGGCTGGGGGCCAGCACTTGCCCAGACTTTCAGGGTGCAGCCCGGGGTGGAGGGGTCTTAAGTTACTTAACCCAGGGAAGCTCAGTTTCTGCCTCTGTATGGAGCAGGTAATGAAACCTCCCTGCTAATGAGGAAGAAATGTAATCCCATAAGTAGTACACTTAGCACAGGTGGAACTCAGAGCAAGGCAGGCTATCGTTACCCTAAGGAACACGAGGGTGTGAGTTAGCACCCGTGAGAATTGCCTGGGGAGGCTTTTAAAGGACACCCAACCAATGTCCTTGTCCCACCCCCAGAGTAAGACCCTACTGGGCTGCAGTGGGGTCCAGAAGCTGCTCAGGTATCCCAATACACTTACTAATATTCCTACCTCACTTACTAATATTCCTACCTCACTTACTAATATTCCTACCTCAAGTTGAAGTGTCTTTCGCTGACAGGTGCTGGAAAAACTCAAGAACACTTTACAAAGTGAATGAATCTAATAAAATCGAAAATGATTTTGCTAATGTCTTTTCATTTTTGTGTTTTTCACTAAACTCTTCAGAGTTTTTTATGATGAGAAGTGTTAAAACTCTCTACTTGGCATACCATTTGTTATAAAGATGAACAGTAAGGTCCCTAAATGGTAGGCCCACTTTGAGAGCATGCCTTTGCAAGAATGCCCTGGCACACAGGAAGGCTTCTAATGTTCCCATCTTAGCAGGTGGCACAAAAGGGAGACTTGCCACTCATCTTGCAGATAATCTGAGACCTTTCTAAAAGATTTTATTGTTTTTGACACAGACAGAGAGACAGAGAGAAGGGGGAGGGCCCAGAGCAGTCTCCATAGTTGTACATCATCAGTTTTCAACATGGTTTTGTTCCCCACAGGTGAGCAGGGGCCTCAAGCACGGGAGGCACGCCCCCACAAGCTGGGGGATGAACTGGGGGCCTCCCATGTGGAAAGCTGGCCCCTGTGAGAACCAAATTGGGGGCCCCACCCCATTTGAGCATATGGGTTGGGGCTGGGATTCAATCCTTGGACCCTGGGGTTGAAAAGCAAGCACTTAACCAACCAAGCCATCCCTGCATCCCCCTTTTTTTAATAGGGTAAGAGAATCATGGGGTTTTTGTAAATTAACTACCAGTCTTCTTTCTACCCTGACACGCCCTTGGATACGTGTCACTGTAAATGATGTCTACTCCATTCAGCCAGTCTCGTTCTAAAGGGTGGGCTGCAAGAAGGCTGCAGAGGACAGAACACACCCTGGCCTGCCCCTAGAAGAGACAGGAGGAACTTGAAAGCCACTCTCCCAGCACCATCACCTAGGCCAGGCCTTTCCGGCTGGGCTGGGGCCCGCTCTAGCAATGGCCTTGGAGGAGTTCATGAGGAGTCCCGGATCCTGCACCCTGCCCCCCAACAGCCCTTTCCCAACCAAACCATGCTTACAGATTTTTCACTTCACTTGTGATCAGCAAAGCCTAACCAAGGAGAGCTTTCCTACCGTGGCTTGCCAGCTTGAATTTCTAACTTGAGTCACTGTTGGCCACAGCTTCAGGCCAGGCAGATACGCCTCTCAGCAGATGTGAAACAAAAGATGCTGCTATGTGTAAACGCTGGGTTTTCTGCAGCTGATGGAAACTCACTGTGGTTCCAGTTCAGATAATCTGAAAACTGGAACATATTTGTTAAATAAGGACTTCAAATTCAGAAAGATATAAAATTCCACTCTGCACAAAGCCATTTCCCTTTCAGACATAAAGACAAGGAATGGCTCAAAGGGATCCCACAATGTCACATCAAAGGAGAAGCAATAAATTATTAGGGAATGTCTAAAGTCATAGAAAAGTGGACTCTGGCCTTGCCAGTTGCTGGCTGTGTGGTGTTGGACAGATTACCTCTTTCTGGTGTATGTATGTATATATGTCATAGACATTGATCAAGATGAACAGCCAGGTTCTTTGTAATTGTCAGAGTTTACGAATCTTCACTCGAAGGTCTCTTTGCTGCCATGATGAAAGGAAAAGAGAGACAACTGGCTTCCTTCACCCCTGCTACTGAAAACGAAAAGGCAAAGCCCAGATGACTTGGGTTCTTCCCATCCTGCCTCTCCCAGAGGCCACTGCTCCCTGTCAGTTTCTCCTGTGCTCAGGACTATAAATAAATAATCACAACTTCAGAAGTGCTATGTTTAAAAGATTCCTGCCTAGGAATCTTTTGGATTCCTAGGACTCAATAGATTTTTTTTTTTAATGAATCATAAAAGAATATATGCAAGAGAATTGAAAACATATGTCCACAAAAACACTTATACATGAAGTTCATAGGAGTATTATTCCTAAAACCCAAAAGGATGGAAAAAACCCAGAAGTCCATAAGCAAAATGTGCTAGAATGCAATGGAATACTATTCAGCCACGAAAATGAATAATGTATTGATCTATTCTCCACTATGGATGAAGCTTGAAAACATTATGCTAAGTGGAAGAAACCAGACACAAAAGACCACATGGTGTGATTCCATTTATATGAAATTTCCAGAATAGACAAATTCACAGAGACAGAAGGTAGATTAATGGTTGCCAAGAACTTGGGGAGGGGAATGGGGAGTAACTGCTACTGGGTACAAGGTTGCTGAGGCCAGGTGGGGGGTGTGGGGGTAATAAAAAGGTTCTGGAATTAGATAGTAATTGTTGCACAACTCTGTGATTATACTAAAATCCAGAGTGATGATACTAAATGTTTTTTATTAAAAGAAGGGGTGAGTTACATGGTATGTAAATTATATCTCAATAGAACTGTTATAAAAACTGAGTGTCTATACCTTGACGTGTGGGCCACTAGTGTGAAAACCTTCCCAATCCTGCTGGCAGCTTCGCTGAGGTGAAACTGCCCTGCTCCACAGCCTCTGCCTTTTCCTGGCCCCCTGGGTGAATAGGGAGCACATTCCCGTCTGAGAAATGCCACTCTGGCTGGTTTGTGAGGGAGGCCTGCCTGAGGCCATGGCAGTGGGGCCTTGGAAGGGATGAGGGAGGTGCTCTTCTCATTCTGCGAGTCCACAGAGATGAAAGCAGGACCAGTCCTGGAACAGTGAGGGTGGGCGGGGGCAGAGGTCTTGACCCAGTGTGACCAGGAAATGAGTCCCTGCAGGCTGGGATGGGCAATGCCTGGTCTGGCCTAGATCAGAACCAAAATGTTTGACTCATAGCCTTTCCTGGATACATGTCCTTCTTGGGACAAGAGCATATGACATTTAATTTGGGCTGAGCTGGAAATCCCAGGGAAAGAAGCACACAACCTACACCTGCCAGGGCCCCATCGGTGTCATCTGGAGTCTCAAAGCTGAGGAGTGTGTTAGTCTGTTTTCAGAAGAACAGCACCTCCTTCCTAGAGGGTTGGGGTTCGACTGTTCACTTGGTGTCAGACACAAGGTCCTCACACTCTCCTGCAATCCCGGGAAAAAGGCACCTTTGAACAAGCAAGTTCTGGGTCACAAAAATCCCACAGTCTCCAGAAAGAGGGAGGGCAAAGCTAGTCATCACCTCAGTCAGACCAAAAGCCAGGGGCCCCAAACACCCCCACATATCACATATATTCCTCCTCCGACCCCCACCTCTGCCCTGTGCTTCCTCCTGTCAACACACTCGAACATACCCCTTCACCGAGGCCACAAATGCTCCACGCACACATACTACATCTTCCTGTGGAAAATAGCCAGGTTTTCACCTTTCTGGTAGGAACTTGAAGAGAACACAAAGCACATGTGGAGGAGTAGATTTACAGGGGCCAGTGGCTTACACTTTGATCCAGCGACGGTCTTCACATGCTCACTCCATCACCAAGCAAGCATGGGGTGTCATCTATGCACTGGGCGCCCCTCTGGGATGTTCCTGGAGCACTTTGACCATCTTAATGGAGCAGCCATTCAACTCAGCCACAAGACCGCATGCCAGTTCCACTGGGCTCAGGCCCCCAGCACCTTATACAACCCAAATCCAAACCAATTATCCCATGACTGCATTTTCCTTCTCCCAAAAACAGTGGTTACAGAATTACTGTGTGATCCAGCAATTCTGTCCCTGGGTATTTATCCCAAAAGAATGGAAAGCACAATCACACTGTTGTTCGTACACCCATAACCACTATCCACACTAGCCAAAAAGTGGAAGTAACCCAAGAGTCCACGGATGGATGAATAAGTAAACAAAATGTGGTATACAAGAGCTGTCCGAAAAGTATCCAGCCATGTCATATGAAAAATAGAGGCATTTATGGCTGAATTTTTTTCTCAACAGTCCTCGTATACATGCCATGCAATATTATTCAGCCTTAGAAAGGAAGGAAATTCTAATCCATGCTATATCAATGAACTTTCAGGACATTATGCTAACTGAATAAGCCAAGTCACTGAAAGACAAATATGTGTGATTTACTTTTATGAGGAACCCAGAGTAGTCAAATTCATAAAGACAGAAAGTAGAGGGTGGTTGCCAGGGGCTGGGGGAAAAGAAGAATGGGGAGTTTGTCTTTAATGGATATGTAGTTAAGTTTTGAAAGATGAAAAGAGTTCTGAAAATGGATGTTGGTGATGGTTGTACAACAGTATGACTATACTTAGTACCACTGAACTATACACTTACCAATGGCTGAGATGGTAAATTGTCTGTGTGTGTCATTTACCACAATTTTTTTTTAAGCCATGATTAAAGGGAGAAATGGTCAATGACTTGTTTGCAAACATGCGTAGCTTAAAACAAGCCTGCAAACAAGCATAGCTTGATGGGGGTCTATTTCAAAAATGTGGAGATTCTGAACAAATGGGAAGAGCAGGGAAGTCAGAGTGCAAAGGAAAGCAACAACGCAGCAGAAACCATGGAGAAACTGAGAGCCACAGCCTACTGCTTATTTTAGAGATAAACTATCCTCTTCAGAAAGAAGGCCAAATATTATCTTGAAGATTCTGAATGTTTCTGAACAAAACACTTCATTTGTGTTGCCACTGACAAACCTGAACAACACACCCTGCTAAAATGATAAGACATGTGTTACATCACAGTTTGAGCTGCGAGCAAATCCGACATGGGTAATTGTCGTTTTCAAAGCTTAGCCTCTCTCCCAATGAAGCTGAATTTTTATTTTTACACTTTTGAAAAACAGCGAATAATTTTGAAGCAAGCAATAACATGACCTTCTTTGCATTAAGAAGCCAAAAAATGTCCCCTATGCTTCTGGAGATTTTATTAAAAGGCAAGTTACTTTAGCCTCTGTGCCTCTGCTGTACTTTTCGTTTTGCAAAAGACATGTGGCCCCACAGCACAAGGACAATGAGGCAACAGTTTCAGTGCAAAGCTGCACTCCCTGAAGTGCAGAGGAAGCTTCCTTCAGTCAAGTGGCAGCAGCTGGACCACCTGAAAATCTGTAATATTTCAAAGCAATACCCACTTAACATATAATGAAGGCCCTAGGATTTCTCCATTTAAAGATAATGAAGGTAGGGATGCCAGGATGGCTCGGTGGATTGAGCGTGCATTTTGCAGCCCCAGGGTTGGAAGACTGAGTCCCAGCCCTGGCCCACATAGACCCATATGCTGAGCTGGAGTGTGCTTCCAGTTCGGTTCTCACCAGAATGAGCTTCACATGTGGAAGGCCCCCGGCCCTGTTTCTGCCCTGTGCGGCCCTGCACTCACCTGTGGAACTAAACTATATCGAAAACTAATAGAGACTGTTCTGGGCTCTCCTCTTTTCTCTGTCTCTGTCGGAAACAATAAAAAAAAATTTTTTTTAAGATAATGAAGGTAAAAATTTAAAAATATAAGGGCAGGAGATGCTGGGATAGTTCAGCAGGTTGAGCGCTTGCCTTGCAACCACAAGGTCCAAGGATCAAATCCTGGCCCTGGCACATGGAAACCTATATGCTGAACTGTGGCACAACTGGTAACAGCTGGGATGGCATGCTACTGCCTCACACAGCCCCACCCACATCCACCTGTATGGAATGAAACTATCACAACTAATGATGTATAACTACGGAGACTGGTCTGGCCCCTCCCCCCTTCTCTCTATCTATCTCTCACTTTCTCTCAGACAATAAAATAAATCTTAAAAAAGAAAAAGTTTCACTTAGGGTGGCATGCCGCCAGGTTAAAGAATTCATTTCTAGGACTCCTTAATAACTACCTATAGCTACAGAACTAAATTCTGGTCAATTCTGAAAGAATAAGAACTTCTAGAAAGTGTCTGAAGAGGATGGACAAGCCCTTCCTCAGCTCTCCCTCCTCATTGCTGCCTAGAATACAAAAGTGATGAGTCGCACTCAAGCAGTCATCCTGGACTGCGAAGCAATGTGCTGAGAATGACAGAAACATAGAGAAGGACACAACTGTGATGACCTTGGAATTGCCACACTAGCCCTGGACTGTACCCCCCACCCCAGACTTCTTTTATGTGATAGAAAAAAAAAACGTGCTATTATTAAACCATATACAATTTAGGTTTTGGGGAGGTCATTGTTGTTATACAAAGGTAAACTGAATTCTAAGCAACAATTTTAAGGCAATCCTTTGAAGAATCACCAATGGGGAGAGGATGCTATGAAGAGGGAAGCTATGGCAGAGGCAAACTTTTTGAATCTTCTAAACCTCCACGTAAAAAAAAGAGGAGATGCCACAATAGGTCAGTGGGTTGAGCACTTGCCTTGCAACTGCAACGTCTGGGAATTGGATCCAGGTCCCAGCCTGTTCAAACCCATATGCTGAACTGAGGCACAACTGGTAACCACCGGGATGGCACAGTGGCAAAGGTTCTCATCTCCCATGTAAGAGGCCCCCAGTGCCTCCTACCCTATGCGGCCCCACATCCACCTGTGTGGACTAAACCATGTCACAACTAATAATGTACAACTATGGAGACTGCTCTGGGCATTTCCTTCCTTCTCTTTCTCTCTCTCTCTCTCTCTCTCTCACTCTCTCTCTCTCTCACACACACTCACACACTCACACACACACACACACATACACACACACACACCTTCTCTCAAACAATAAATCTTAAAAAAAAAAAAGAGAGAGAGAGAAACAAATGAGTGATGGAACATGGGTCCTCTCTGTATAATTTCTTACAACTACATAGAAATCTACGATTCTCTCAAAATAATTTTCTCACTCCTAAAATTTATCTTTAAAAAAGCAACCAGATAACATTTACAATAAAATGACAAATGTTACAATAAATGGATGAGGAAAAATTCCACAAACACTAAAATATAAGTGGGTGAGGACAAACCACCACCCATCCTACGACATGCATGGTATTGCCACCTGTTCAGCGGAAAATAGAGGGAAGCAATGAGGCATCTGCCAGACATGAAAACAGGAGAACCCAAACTAGCAAACAGGTATTCACTGGAAACTAAATGGCAGGCCAATTTGAGAACAGCAGCTGAAACTGACAGTTCGGACAGATTGGTCCAATACCAGACAGGTCAATAAGCCCATAGTTGGTACCGAAAGATCTGAAACACTCTAGACCTTGTGAATTCTTAAAACTAGCCCAGAGGCAACCTTCCAGGATAGGAGAAACTGCTGGAAGTGGAATTAAAACTGAGCAAGACGGAAACAGTAATACAAAGGAAAGAGATGGTCCAATTAAAAATTAGAGACAGGAACGGAGCCCAGCAATCTCGGAAAGCAACCAGCCATGTTTCTGAACAAGACACTAAAACAGATGAGAAGCTTTGTGAAGTTAGAATGACTATGAACATAACCTCCTCCTAAAAGTTCAGGAAAACTAATCTCACATAAAAATAAGCAACATAAAAGTGCAAAGGTCAAATCACACTATAGGAAAAAAGTGAATAAAGAGCAGAATAACTTCCTAATGGATAATGAAAGCATGCCATGGATACCTAAATGTCAAATTTGTAAACTACTGTTTTAAAAATGAGATAAAAAAATAGAGAGAAATGATATAAGAAATAACAATAGAAATCAGAATTAGGAAAACTTTGAAATGAAATGACAGAACTTAGGTATTTGAGTAAAAAAAACTCATTTCAGAAATGAACATTAAATTAGAAGAAACACAAGAGTATGTGAGCATAACAGATAATGCTTTTCGATATGTATAAAGTTAAATGGGGACTTTTTTAATTCCAAAAGAAAAGAAGAAAATGATTCAATAGAAAGTGACTTATGGCAAGTAGGCAAAAATGATCTAACATACAGAAAATAGAAGTCTCTGAAAAGTAATTCATAACAGAGCCAATATTAAAAACTATAGGGTACAAGAAAACTTTCCTAGAGTTAAACAATATGTATATTTAAAAATACATACTGAAAAAGCACACTATGTACCTGAGAACATTGGCCCAGAATGACCTGCCAGAGAGTCTAATTAGTAAACTTTACAGAAGAAAAAAAAAGAAAGTTCTTTGGAACCCTAAGCAGAAACAAGTGACGTGATTTATAAGAAAAATAAAAGTGGATTACCACCAGACTTTTCAAAAGGAATACTTTATATAGAAGAAAGTGGAGTAACAGGGAAGGAAAATGTTAGCCAAGTAGAGATGATTTCGATAGAGATATAGAGATACATATAGAAATAGAAATGACAGGGAAAGCCGGATGGTTCAGTGGGTTAAGCACTCACTGTGCAGCCCCAGGGACCGAGGATCGAATCCCGGCCCCAGCCTGTGAGGACCCATATGCTGAACTGGGGAGTGCCCTCAGTTCAGTTCTCACCGGGTTGAGACCCTGGCCCAGTTCCTGCCCCGGGCAGCCTCATGCCCACCTGTGGAATGAAACTATGTGGAAAAACAAATGATGTGCAACTATGGAGACTGTTCTGGGCCCTCCCCCTTCTCTCTATCTCTGTCTTTGTATCTCTCTCTCTCTCTCTGTCAAAAACAATAAAAAATAAATCTTTAAAAAAAAAGAAATAGAGATGACAGATGATAGATTAGAGAGAAAGAGAGAGAGATCAGATAGAGAGATGAGAGAGAGAGCACTAAGATAAAGATAGGAGAGTTTGAAATGGCTATTTATTCTGACAATATAGATATAAAACAAAAAAAAGATGAGTATAGCTGATACCATAAAAGAATCTTAACTCTTCTCAATAATTATATTGCTGGTGTGATAGCATAGTTATTCTGATACTTCTGTGAGTGTGATGTAAGGTAAATGAGATGTTCTAATTCTACCCATTCCTGTGTTTGTATGCAGCATCAAAAGAAACCTTTAAACTCATAACCCTACTCTCCCCTCTCACATGCCTCCATTGCCATCTTTCTAAGCAAGATATCTTGTCCTTGTCCTAAACTTAACCTGCCCAAAACTGAACTCATGGCTACCTCTCCAGGCCAGCTGCCCCCACCATGTCCCCCATTTCTCTTAGGTTTACAATCCTCTTCCTACTGTGCTGGACTAGAAACTCCTGGGTTTTCTCTGTTTTCCTTTTTTTTTTTTTTTTTCCACTCCAGGTCAGCTTAAATACTCATAAAACAACATTATTGTGACTACCTTCAGGCATCCATTCAAAGGTTATGGATCCTCTTACTCAACAATTCACTATCACTGTGTGGATTCGGGAGGCAACAGTTAAACATGCACGTGTATGTGTGCTCATAGTTGCTCACACTTCCCCAAAAAGATGCACAAGAAACTGATGGCACTGATACACTGGGGTGACTGGGCAGGAATAGGAATGGGAGGGAGACTGTTAATTCTTTGTTCCTTGTGCCTTACAATTTTCAAATCATTATCTTGCCTTTTCAAAAGAATAAAATTATAGATTAAAAGCTAAATCAAACCAATTTGTATTAAATGTGAATGACTCTATACACATAAAGAATTCGATATCTAGGGAAACTCAATTTATAAACACAAACCAATTAAAAGACAGAACCAGCTTTTTATGGCTAGAAAAAATCAAATAAAAAAACTACATGGATCCCACTTTGTCAAAATGCCAAGCTAGCCATCAAAGCTCTGCTCATCAAGGTTCTAACTCCTCCCAGGTGGCAGTAACTCCCACTTAATAAAAGATGCTCTGCCAGAACCCATGCGAGGCAGATGGACTATAGGGCATGGCTATTTGCCCTTCCTCTAGACTCCCACGAGCCCTCCTCAAGTGTATTCAAACCCAAGCATAAGCTTTGTTCTCTGCAGAATTCAGCCTACGTGAACTTCAACAAACCACCTCTACACAAATATATGCCCACAACACTTAGGAACCCTGCAAGAAACCAGAACCCAGCCTGCCACGCTCCACAGGGCACCAGCTGAGATTCAGAATGGGTTTGGCAGAGATGCCAGGGTAGCTCAAAAGGTTGAGTGCTTGCCCTGCAACTGTGAGGTCCGAGATCGGATCCCAGCCACGTCCTGTGCAAACCAATATGCTGAACTGCCCCCAGTTTGGTTCCTGCCCCACAAGGCAGGAATGAAACCATGTTACAACTAATATGGAGACTGCTCTGGGCCCTCCTTCTCTCTCTCTCTCCTTCTCTTTCTCCTTCTCTCTCTCTCTCTCTCTCTCTCTCTCTCTCTCTCTCTCTCTCTCTCTCTCACCTTCTCTCAAATAATAAAATAAATCTTTTTAAAAAAAAGTGTTTGGCAAAAATGCAAATGACTCCACTAAGGCCAATGAGGCAACATTTTTAAATGGGCCTCCCTTTTTTCAAAGAGGCTCAATATAAAAAAATGCCCATTTTTA
>PVKE010001095.1:0-109776 GCA_004027555.1 Craseonycteris thonglongyai
AAAGAAATCACATTGAAGAGCAAGTGGGTGACAGAGATGTAATGACAGATCTAGCAAGAGTCCTCACTGTTCTGCAACTGAGACTCAAGCCCGCACCTGGCAGCTCACTGCTGCAGAGGTCACTAGCTCCCCCATGGCATTTGGGTAGTGTATGCTGTGACAGCAAGTCCTGCCCTCTCCTCCAAAGAGCATGCAGCATTCCAGGCCCTCCCCTCTGGCCCTGACTCTGCACTCTTCTCCTGTAAGACCTCATTTTTTCCTGACCCACATCCCTGCAAGTTTCCAAACATACCAGGATGAAAAGATCTACGCTGTTAAACTAATTCTATTAAAGTCAGTAGAGACTAAAACATGCAGGGAACTTTTATCTGGAAAATTAGGTATTCCACTGAAACAATTGCACTCTGAAACAACGAATCACCCACTGCCCTAGCTGGCAGTCTCTGAAGGCCAAGAATTGACAAGGGGATGGGTACAAGCACGGACTATGTCCAAAAACGAAGCAGAGATCATTGAGAAAAATGTCATCGAGAGCATGTCCTCCTGGTTGCAGGGGGCATCACAGCAAGTAAGGCAGAGAAAATATGTGGGGTTTTTGGTTTTTTGGTTTTTGTTTTTGTTTTTCTGCTACAGGGAGCCCACTCAAATTGCTGGTACTAGATAAGATCTCTGGGGCAGGGTCCTCAAACCAGAAGAGGAATTCCTTAAGAAAATGGCAACATAAGATTAAGTTGAAATATCTTTAAGGAGTTTCTAGATACTAAAGGTATGGAGAAGCTCAGATGTGGCCTATGAGCTGGTTTTTTGGATCAGGAGACCTTGCTTCTTGATTTGAAGAAGTAGAGGAGAAAGGAAGTCTCCCCTGGTGTGAACATCATAAATCCTTTGTGACTTGTCTCAGGCTATTGCTTTTCCGTGAACTTGAGCAATGTTAATCATTTCTTCAGAGAATGTCTAAGCCTAAACAGACAAATTTTTGAATTCAAAAAGAAAGAGCAATATAAGATGAAGTGGAAGTATCTTTAAGGGGTTTCTGGATACTAAAGGTATCTCAACTCTCCATATTTGAGCTTCATCAGATTCTTTATACGTTTTAATTGAGAAGTTATAAAAAGTGCATTCAAGGGAGGAAACATCGTGTTTTGAATTCACATATATAAATTAAAAAGGTTTTCCCAGGCTCCTGAGTTCTTACATAACTGCAAATAGGTTTTTCTTCAGCTCTTACAAATTCTTTTCTGATATACATTATGAGCAGAAGCTCAGGCTGCCTTGGAACTGTTGTGACTGTTTTAGAAGGAGCCCATACATATTATTCAGCTGGAAAAACTGTCTAAAATATCAGGCAGGCATTAGTTTGGCCACACATTCAACTCACTCAGTCTGATAAGCAAATAATCTATTACGAGTCATTGAGTATTAGCACTTACTTTCAAGTCATTGGGTCCGTGCCATGTGCTGTGAGCCTAATGCTGTGACCTATAGAGTCTTTTGATAGATTAATTTCTCCTAGTTAGTGAGTTTTCTATTAGCACTTTTCACATATAAAGCCATCCATGTCACCTAACAGTTTCATTTGTCATTTGGTAAAATATACTCAGCAGGGGTTCATGACATTGGGGAACATTTAGAGGTGATTATCTTCTGAATTGCTGAACAATAGTGGTAAAGTTCTGTGCTAGATGCTAAGGGGCTTCTGACTTATATTTTGGACATTAAGACCTAGATAAGGAAACATCTTAGGACTCATTGTTAATATATATTATTGTTTGATGAGCTTAAAGAATCAATAAAATATAATACGGACTCTTTAGCATGCTGCCCTCCTAGGATATTATCAGCATTTTTCAGTAGGGCATTTTTCTCCAACATACGTGGTCTTCTCCAATATATTGCCAATGTATGGTTAGGCCTTCCTTCTAAGAGATATTTTGAAAATATACATCTGACTTCACTGTATACCTCTAATTTTTGCTCTACATCACATCTGGATAATCTCAGGTACCGGTATATCATGTGCTGCCATTCTTAATGAAGTCTTTTCAAGTAAATAGCAGTTAATTCACAAAAGTACCAATGTTGCATTTTCATTTTCATGTTGAATATTTAAAAAGTCCTCTGGTTCCTTCTTTAAAAAAATTAAAATAAAAAAGTCAAACCCTCAATAATAGAAAAACAAACAATCCAGATAACTCATCAAAGAAGATATATCAATGGCAAATATGGACATTAAAAGATGCTTTATATTATATGTCATCAAGGAAATACAAATTAACACCATAATGAGATAACATTACACACTTATTAGAATGACCAAAATCCAGAACAATGCCAACAGCAAATGCTGGTGAGAATGTAGAACAACGGGGACCCTCATTCATGGCTGTGGAAATGCAAAATGGTGCAGCTGCCACTTTGGAAGATAGTTTGGTGGTTTCTCGCAAACTAAACATCCTCCTACCACATGATCCTCCAATCATGCTCCTGGGTATTTTCCCAAAGAAGTTGAAAACGTATGTCCACATAAAAATCTGCACATGGATGTTTATAGCAGCTTTATTCATAATTGCCAAAACTTGGAAGCAACCAAGATATCCTTCAGTAGGTGAATAGATAAATAAACTGTGGTATAGCCAGGCAATGGAATATGATTTAGCACTAAAAGTAAATGAGCTATCAAACCATGACAAGACATGGAGGAAACTTAAATGCATATTGCTAAGTATTAATAAAAGAAGTCAATCTGACAATGATATGACATTCTGGAAAAGGCAAACTGAAAAGACAGTAAAAGGTCAGTGGTTGCCAGGGATCAGGGAGGAGAAAGGGATGAAAAATAGGCAGAGCAGAGAGGATTTTCAGGGCCATGAAACGACTCTGTATGATTCTATAATGGTGGATACATGCCATTATACCTTTGTCCAAACCCATTGAATATGCAACAACAAGAGTGAACGCCAGTGTAAACCATGAACTTTGGGTGATAATGATGTGTCAGTGTAGGTTCATTGATGGCACCAAGTGCACCACTCAGGTGAGAGATGCTAATAGTGGGGGAAGCTGTGCGTGTTGGGGGACAGAGAGTGTATAGGAACTCTGTGCTTCCCTCTCAATTTTGCTGTAAACTTAAACTGCTCTAAAAGAAATTGCCTTTCAAGCAACACAGAAAGCCGAAGGACAGCTGGAAACAGATTGGTCTGAAAAGGCGGGAAGAGAGCCTCTGAATAGCCTAGTTTCTCCAGTGCATCACAGCATCCACTGGCAAGCATCCATCTGGTAAAGTCCTGCTGGGTTCCAGTTTTTGCTTTGTCTTTTACGAGTATCACCCGCACACTCCAACCCACAAGATGAGTGACTAGGGAGGTGTCAAGTAGAGAGATGCTGCTAAAACCTTGCAAATGAGTTTGTAGTTAATGTTGATGCCAGTTACTTTCCAGACGCTGTCAAATACATAAAGGACAGTCCCTGGATGACAAGCTTTTAACCTTGTAGCTGGTCATTTATTTTTCTGCTTAGGATGTGTCACACTCTCCACTTCCAGGTGGTTGTTCACCGTGGGCAAGAATGACCTCTTGTTGACTAATCTGCAATCTGTGCCATGTGCTGCGGCTCATTACTGCGCATGAGTCTGCCTCTGGGCGCCAAACACTAGTGGGTAATCACTTTTGATTCTTTTTCTTTGTTGTGTTAGAGAAAAACATGTAATATTTAAAATTCTAGTGTTTACTGAGGGAAACAAATGTTGTGTGTGTGTTTTAAGGGAGCAAATTCGGAATCAGGGAATTCCAACACACAGAGCGAAACCATCCAACAAAATGAGCTTTTCAAAGTAAAATAAGGAATGATGAAACTCCAGGGAAAAACTATACCTCAGAAATATTTTATGTTAGCCAACCAAACCCTAAGGGCCACACACTCCTACTCTACAGTTTAGCATTTCACTTGTTGTGTTTCCAATGTACTTATTTTCTGTCTCTCCATAACCCCCCACTACCACCACCACCATATGAACTTTAATAAAGTCAGGGATTTTAGTAAAATCCTCAGTGGTGTGTACTTTCAAAATTAGGCAAAATCCCTTTATTATAGTACACTGACTAACTGTTTCATTCTCTCAGTGAGAGAAAGCCATGATGGCTGAGCCTAGAGTGATGCTTAATATGGTAAATCAGCTTAATGATGTGTGAATAAAGCTATATTAAGAAGAAAAAAATAGGCTCATTTCTCTGGATTTAAAAGGTGAAAGAAAAAGACAATTCTGAGTGCTTCAGGGAGGCTGAAAAATCTGTAACGCAGTTTTAGGATTTTTTTTTTTTCCTCCAAAGCCTTAAAACAACATGAGAAAATGGAGGTTTCTTGAACAAAAGGTAATCCCATGAATAACCCACTGGGAGTGAGATCTCAGCTTGGTTTTATTTTACATGTTATATCCAGAAGTTAAAATTTTAAAAAACCACCAAAGAACTAACCTTGCTTTGAAGGGGTGAGCTTGAGGCTTGGAGAGAGGGCACTTTTTTTCATAACACGAAATCCCCAGTGCTCACTGCAGTACTCATAACAGCAGTTTTTAAATAAAATTTGTATTATTCATCAAATATTGGCAACCAAAACATGGTGCTACTTAAAAATTATTACCTATTTTTATCTCCATAAAGTTGGCTTGTGTGTCTGAGGAAGAGAGAAGGGGGAATTCTCTGTGATGGCAGAGAATTTGCAGGTAAGGGGGGAAGATTTTCAAGAATGCCTATGGTCTTAATTTGCTGCTCTAACTTCCCCTTCTCACCAACTATCTCCCACCTGGGCCAGAAAACAGAAGGGGGATGGAGCAGAGATACTAAGTAAACGGGGCAAGAAAATGGTTACACTAATGGGAAACCTGAGTTGCTATAATTAAGAGATTTGGTTTCAGGAAAACCCTATCTTGGAACTAATAAATTCCAAAAATACTCTCTCATACAGGTGATTTCATAAGACTTTAAAATAAGTTTTTAAAAATTGTAATTCTGGCACAGGGGAAATACTCAAACAATTTAAAAGCATGTGCAGTGAATCCTAAGCCCCTTTTCCATCCTATGTTCCCTCCAAAATTAATCCTAATACTAGGTTTTACACATAGACAAACTTACAAGGGCTGTCTGGAAAGTATCCAGCTATGTAACTGTTCCCGTTATATTGACAATGGTTGGATTTTTTTCCAGATGGCCCGCATATATTCATTTTTACATTTCCCTTCTTGTCATTCAAATATTTAAAATAGTATACACACCATTCTGCACCTGGCTTTTTTCAGTTAACATATCTTGGGAGACTATTTCATATCAGTCTGTCAAGAGGGCTGCTTTATTCTTTTTCATCATTGCAAGGCTCCCTCCCTATTAGTTGCTATTTCAGTTCTCTGAAGTGTTTTGCCCCTGTAAATAGTGCTGCAACAAATAACTTTGACCTTTTTTCTTTTTTTCCCTAGCCTTCTGTGGACCACCCCCTTGCCTTCCATATTAATCCCCTCTAGCTTTTAATCCCCCACACGCCTGCCTGAATAATCTATCTCCGTGGCAAGATTGATTTTGTCACACTTCTGCTTCAACACCTCAACAGTTTTCCCATCACCCACAGAATACATCCAAATCTATCAGCATATAACAATCCTCCATGGGGTCCTGCCTGCCTTAGTCTCACCTCCTACTGTTGCCCACAAAACAGGATACTCAGGCTGAAACAAGATTTCTTAAAATGCTCTGGCTTGCCCATGCTTCCATGCCCTTGGCTATGCCTTCCTGCTATGACTTGTTAGATGTGCCAGGCCTAATGCTGGGATTGACCTTTTACTCTGAACTTGGACCTTCCGGGAAGCCATATTTAACTGCTTGCTGCTGTAGTTCCAGATGACATTCACTCCAAATATTAGTAATTAGCACACCTGCAGCTTTTTGTACGAGGTAGGAATTAACCTGCTGCTAACAAATGTCCCCTGACATGTTGCCTGAACTGCAGATTCAGCTTTACAATGGTCTCTGCAACCCATGTGATACTGGAAGCAAACTACATGTCTGGCATGTAAAAGAATGTTCACGTATAAGTTCTTCCCCAAGGGCCCTCTAGTTCCTATTCCCCTGCCACATCGTGATCAAGAACCCAGGCTCATTGCCTGGTTCTTAGAAGTTAGCCTTCTGGTCCACTTTCAATTCAATAACATCAGGCATATTCAATCTTACCAGTCAGCAATTTGCCTTCCTCCAACTCCTGGCTTTATTTTACCCAAGTTAAATATCATAGTTCCTCAATTCTCAAGTAGGTTGGTGCTGTCTAGCTAATGAAATGCCATTTTCTACCCTACCAATATACATATATTTGTTCATCAAGAAATGTCCTGACAAACACAAGTAACAGAAATATGCTAATAACGGGGTGTCTCCTTATTCCTTTCTCAAAATCTAACATTATTATGTGCCACAGACAATTGAATGGAGGAACACACACTTTAAAATGTGATTGTAGATGACTGGGATACCAGTTATGCACGTGTTCAAGGGTGCACTTGTCATTGATACAATATGCCAAGCATACTCAGGGAGATGTTTAATCATTGCTATTTACAATGAATATTGAGTCTGGTTCCTCCCTTCTCTCTACGAACACTCATCAGGGAAGAAATTTCTCTTTAGAGTTGGGTAATTCATGTGCAGACTATGGACGGACAGACTATGTGTCATGATGAAAATAATAAGTGAACTCTGTTTTAAAACATCCCCCATGGGATCAATTGTTAGATTTCCCACACTAAGGCACTGTCTACAAAAGAGCGATATTAAAATACAAACATCTCTCTTGGCAGGAGCAGCAACTGACTAACCAGCAACTTACTAACGCAAAGAGAAAACTCTTTATACATTTGCATGTAGCAATTGCAACTCTTTATACATATGTGTTTGTGTTTAAGTAGGAAAAAAATAAAATACAACTTCTTTATGAATATAACTGTTGTAGACAAGAATATTAATCAGATACATTTATGTAAAAAAGGTCAGATTTTGAGTGTTTAAACATAATCTTACTTTTATAAGTGAAAAATATATGCAAATGTCCTCCTCAAACTAAAAACGAAGCTCCAAAATGTTCATCTGAGTGGTGGAATATGGAAGATTTTTTAGTCCGCTTTTTACTACTTTTTCTTAATTTTTAAGAACATGCATTTCTATAATAAAATATCCATCAAAATTTTAATTATATGTACATATTCATGTCTTTTTCTGTGTGTATCTGTTTGGGAGTTAGATTTTCCCCTTTCTAAGTGTTCTCGGTTTAATTAGAGAACATTCTCAGTGGACATAAGCACTTAATGTGAAAGGGAGTGAATAAATGGGATTTGAATAGGGGAGATAGACTTTCTCTCCTGAAAGGCTAACCATGTGGCCTAATGGAATTTCTGTTCTCTCTGAGCCAGATGAGATTCAGGGCAGGCAGAACAAGTAGAAAAGGCCCTGGGAAGGCATTTTGTACCCTAAGTACATGGGCACACCTTGCCTTTTTTCTGAGGAGTTCCATGAGGGTAATACACTTCTATAGAAATTGCTTTCCTGGGTTTTGATGTTTGAGCAGAAACTTCCTGAGTCCTGGGAGCGGCAGCATAAGTTTCTGAACAGCAGAAATATTAAGGAAAACAAACAAACAAAAGTTCTCTCCAAGAAACAAAAAGGGAAACAAATATTTGATTAAGTAGCAATCATTTAAAGTTGAAGCTTATGTGATGCACTTACTACATGTCACCTCTGTCAAATTGTATATACACTTTGTTTGGAGGAAGAAAATCTATATTTAATCTTTAAAATAACCTGTGAGGTCTGAAGAGGAGAAAGCACACTTAGCTGACCGTAGACCTGTCTTGATGTGCAGGACTCTCCAGCCGTCCTTCCCTTGCCTGAGCCCCTCCACAAGTCTCTCTTCTGAGAGGTCAGCAGCACAGAGAACATGTCAAGTTGTCCTGCCCCAGGGAGGCTGCACCGGTTTCACTTGTATTGGTTTATATTGAATGATTTACTAATCAAATCAAAGTGCAGGCTTTTAAAGCCTTTCATTGCTAAACTCTGAGTGGAACAGTACGTCAATTAATAAAATGAGAACTTTTTTAAATGACACAGTACTTTTTAGTTTATAAAATGCTTTTATATTTTCTCATTTAATCTTCCAATCAACTCAATTTAAATAGCCCTTTCAAGTTCTCTCTCTAGTTTTCCTTGCTCAGAAATCCATTTCTCCCACTTCTTCCGGTAATAACCCTCATTTGCTTTTCATGAGGCTTGCCCCTCCCACTCACAGGTGATTCAGGTGAGTCTGATTTTATCCCAGCCCCAAATCCAAGTGTAGACTTCGACTAGGGCTTAGGCAAACAGTGTAGGCAAACAGTGGTTGGTTCAAAGACAGACCCATGACTTAAATCAGTCCCACAGACTAAATTCTGGGGTTTTCCTGAAGTTGATAAGCCAAGAGGCTCTAAGCCAAAAGCTCCTGGAAGTCACTGTAATGGGAAAGGCTACCTGGAATAATGCCAACCGTAAGGGACACCGAACTGAGAAGGAGAAACACAATGTCCTGATAAAGCTGGTTAATACAAGCGTCAGCCACACCTGAAGCCAGAAGAGATACCCTTCCTTACCCGGGGCTGTCCAATCTTTTGGCTTCCCTGGGCCACAGTGGAAGAAGAAGAATGGTCTTAGACTGTACATCAAATACACCAACACTAAAGATAACGGATGAGCTATAAAAAAAACCTCTCATGTTTTAAGGAAGTTTACAAGTTAGTGTTGGGTCACATTCAAAGCCATCCTGAGCCGATGCAGCCACAGGCTGAATGCACTTGCCTTACACCTTTCAATTGTGATGCACTAAGTACTCTCCTGTCTTTTGTCCAGCTGTGGTCAAGGTCATGTCACTCACAATCAAGAGTCCCAGCAGGTACAGTCTCTACCCTTCACCCACTCTGGGGAAATTGGAGCTGTCCATCTGTGCAGCCCTATTCTGAGACATGTTGATCCCCTAAAGGCAGCTACCTGAATTGGTTCTCAGTGCTTAAAAAGAGAGAAAGGGAATTCTAAAAGAAGTGGCTACTAAGTCATGCTTCATGGAGTGTGCATTATCACAAACACTTTAGCATCTATGAGCAGAGATTCACTAAAGCCATAAGTATTAGCAGGTGAGTTCCTAAAGGGATTGAGTTCTGATCAGGAAAAACTCATAGGCTTCATACTAAAGATAGCATCTAATGACCAGTTCTGGGACCTTTGCCTAATTTCTTAACCTTCTGAATCTAAGTTTCCTTATAAGCAGTCGAAGTAATAATATCATTCTCAAAGGGTTGCTGTAAAGACCTATAATATTTTAATATAAAATACTTAGCACACTGTGTTGGACACCAAACAGACTCTCAGTAAAGGGTAGTTTTTATGAATAATTTGGGATGCTTGAAATAATATGAAAGAAGGGAATGCCAGGATGGCTCAGTGGGTTAAGTGCTCGCTTTGCAGCCCCAGAGACTGAGGATTGAATCCTGGCCTTGGCCCGTGCAGACTCATATGCTGAAATGGGGTGTGCTTCCCATGTGGGAGGGCCCCAGACCAGTTCCCTCCTTGTGCGGCCCCACCCACCTGTGTGGAATGAAACCATGTTGAAAACTGATGACATACAACTATGGAGACTACTCTAGGCCCTCCCCCTTTTCTATGTCTCTCTCTGTGTCAAAAAACAATAAAATAAATCTTTTTTTTTAAATAATATGAAAGAAGTAGATACCCTTAGTGGGATGGTCTAACAGGGTGTCCTGACTAACTGAAGAAAGAATGAATACAAGCCACTAAAAAAGTCCAAAGTTGGGGATGGTGGGGGTGTGGGTGGGGGTGCTGCAGGTCACAGAAAGAAAATAAGAAGGTGCTAAAGATAAACTGAGTTGAAAACCATCATTTTTCGTGGACCAGTACTGCCAAAGACCTGAGTAACCAACCATCCCAATGTGACTTAGACTTCCATGTTTCTTAGAACTTGAGACTTGCAGCGGTAAAACTAGGAAAACCCACAGCCAGAATGGGGAACTATCAGGAAGGGCATCCCAACACTCTGTCCTTACCAAGGAAGACCAATGGTTACCGCCCAACTGCACCCCAAGAGAACCAGTGCCCCAAGTGCCCAGGCAGGAATTTTAGAGAAAAGGAAGCCAGCAACAATCAGCTCCCTTATTCTATTTAATCCTTACATGATTGGCAAAAAATAATCCAAAATAATTTTTCATAGCCTTATATTTCAGTTATCAACTGTTGGATTAAAATGGAATGCAAAAACTAAGATTTAACACACTGCTAAAAATGAACATGTCTAAAATATTAATAGCAACTCTAAATGATTTATAATGCCCTCTTGGGCATATTTTATGATTTATTGATGTCATATTAGCTACTCCATGGGTGACAGAGTCACCTCGCTGTGGGTGTGCTCTGGTGGGTTTCTAGGCTAGTTATTCAGAAATCTACACACACAGACCTTGCTGCGTGCACATCAGACTCTAAGTGAAGTAGGAAAGTAAAGGTGCTACTTTTTTTTATATATCAGAGAATTATGGGCTACAAAGGGATTTTAAATTGGTTATTTATTGTTTTCTCAACTTCATGCCGGACCTCACTGGAGCTATCTTCAATAGATGTGAATTTTACAACCTCCCTTGTTAATTTATAATGTCAGTTTTTGTTGACAAAAATTCTACTTTAGATCTAATCTATTATCCTTTCTGCATCAAGCAAAGCCCGTTTTCTCAGAATAGCTCGTGATGTCTTTCTTTGGTGGTTTGCTTCCCTTCTTTAACCTTTAATAATGCATTTTTTTGAAACGTCCTGCCTATCCCAAAGATATTATTGCCTGGCTAGCTCTTTACTTTATGACTTACTTTTAGTCTCTCTACAGGTTTTCTAAGACTCTCTTATGGTACTCAAACTCTGCTGTAATTAAAACTGGATTTGTGAGATGCCAGGAATGCTCAGGGGTTGAGCACTTGCCTCACAATCACAGGGTCAAGAGTTCCATCCCTGGCCGTGGCTCATGCAACCCCGTATGCTAGACTGTGGCACAACTGGAAACCACCAGGATGGCTCAGCTGTGAAGGTTCTCGCCTTCCATGCAGGAGGCCCCCAGTTCAGCTCACACCCTGTGTGGCCCCACATCCACCTGTGTGGGATGAAACCATGTCACAACTAATGATATACAACTATGGAGACTGCTCTGGGCCCTCCCCCTTTCTCTTTCTCTCTCTCTCTCTCTCTCTCTCTCTCTTTCTCTCTCTCTCTCTTTCTTT
This sequence comes from Craseonycteris thonglongyai, assembly GCA_004027555.1. Classification (NCBI taxonomy): domain Eukaryota; kingdom Metazoa; phylum Chordata; class Mammalia; order Chiroptera; family Craseonycteridae; genus Craseonycteris; species Craseonycteris thonglongyai. The sequence goes on from PVKE010001095.1 coordinate 11,330, forward strand.
CCCTCTCTTTCACACCTTCTCTCAAACAATAAAATAGGAAAAAAAATTTTAAGAAAATAAAATTGGATTTGTTTTTTAGTTCTTCCCTAACACTGTCTTCCTGTCATTTCTCCCTCTCCAGAGACTGAAAGATCTCATTCTGTCCCCTGGATGCCCAGATCTTCTTTTCTTCTTCTCTCCACTGACAGCCACACACATCAACACAGGTGTGACACAGGCCTTCACTTTTATGGAATGTCCCACACCTAGAAATTACTATCCCCTCCACACCCCCAGCTCCCATTCAAAACTCCAAAACCCTCAACATAGAGATATATGGGCTTGGCTGGAGAGGGGTGGCATTCTGAGAGTCCATCAAATTAAATCATATTGACAACTACCTGTCACCCTACCTGACATTATAACCAAGATCCAGAATTCTTTCTGTGTTTATAAACCAGAAAAACAAACAAACATAAAACAACTCTGTGTTTATTTTTCTGTATCCAGTATGGGATTTACTTTTCGGATTTCAGTTCAATGTTGCTAACTCATGGTCACTGTATTTTTTCATCATAGCTAGTCACTTCTTATCTTATTTTGGTGACACTTATTTTCCCTCACTATGTTACAACACTATAATTTTGTAGGCTGCACTCAATGATCCTTCACTGTGGTATGTAATTGCTAAAGTTTAAACTAACAAACAACTCACGATAGGACCAAGGGCTAAAGAGAGGCATGGTATATAAACTTGCCACATTTCTTCTTTATCTCAGACATTTAGAAGAGGTGATGATGCTTAAGAAGATATGAATACACAATGGTCATTCAATATGCATCTGTTTATTGACGGATTACATATAATTAAGCACCTGCCTGGTCATAGACATCTTGAGAGTGCCAGGCCAGACGTAGCCAGGGGCCAGGCGGGGGGCAGTAACTTGGACAAGGTTGAACTGGAACACTCATGAATGTACTAGGAAGTGTTGGTTGAGATCTGTTAGGGAACTGATGCTGAGAAGGCAGTAGGAATGTATGTACCAGGTTTACTGTACTGGCGAGTAATGTTTGTGAAAAGAGAAAGTAGGATTGGGCATGGGAAGCCATCAAACCATGCTGCTGAGCTGAAAAGTGCCTGCCAGCCCAACAAGGAGCTTCGAGCCAGGGGTCCCAAAGGGCTCAGCCTCGGTGGAAACGGACAGGCCTGGGAGCCAGAGAAGAGCCTGCCCTGGGCTCCCACGCTGACGCAGACCTGAGGCGCTAACAGCTGGCTGGGACACCTAACTGTACTCCAGGCTGAGCAAGCGGTTCTTTCTTCCGGGGAGTCTGGGCAATGCAGCCCTGTGTCTGCTGCATGGGGTAAAACAGAAAAAGCGCAGGGGAGCCACGGACACAAATTATGTTTAGCCAAGAATTCTAACCTTGGGGAAATGGGTTCAAAACAAACAAGGTCAGGATTAAAAAGGGCGAGAGTGAGGGTCAGTGCTCAGGAGTGGCCTGAGAATTAGGTTTAACACCAGCTGCAATTTAAGACTTTCTTTTATGGGTCTTTCTGGATGGGTCTTTCTGGCTAAAAGAGCCAAGGGTCTTTAAAAGGGTATATAAAAAATTACATATGAAACATCCTATTGGTGTCTGCTTTAGCTAGAGACGTGACTTAAAAACTTTGGGGAACATATGGTGTTTGCTCTATGTTCTGCTGCTTAGGAGAAGCCAAATGACATAGACACCACGGTTACATACACATGAATGAAGCCAAGTGTGGTTAAGGAGGCCGGCTCTGGAACGAGACGATCAGCCCAAGCCCTAGTACTACTGCTTCCCGTTCCCTGACCTTGAGAAAATTATTTAGCCTCACAACTTCAGTTTATTAGATGTGAAATATGGACTATAAATAATGCCTATTGGGTAGGGTTGCTATTAGATTCAACCCATGTCACTCAAAGTGAGAGGCCTGAACCAGCAGTGTCTCCACCACCTACACGCTTATTAGAAGTGTAGCCTCTTGAGCCCCATCTCAGACCTACGGCATCAGATTGTACCTTTTCACAAAACCCCCAGATGATTTTGTGTACACATTAGCAGTTGAAAAGCACCTGGCTAACGACATAATGTACATAAGACACTTAATACAGTATTTGGCATGTAGTAACCATACACTAGATATTACTGGTTATTGTTTTGTTATTATAATTGTTGTCATTTTCATCCGAATCATCTTGTGCAGGCACATCATTTAAGACCCAGAGCTTTCTCATCAGTAACACAGGGATCATAATAATATCCAGCTGCCTGAGGACCACATAATCTTTTAAAGTCCTTTCAAACTCTAGGACACTGCTGTGATTCGATCATGACCATAACATGGTAACAACGAATACTTCGCCAGCATTTATGATGTGTCAGGTGCTGTTCTCAGTGCTTCCTCTTATTTAATCGTCCCACGAGGCTCAGAGATAGCTACTATTTTTAGTGCCTATTTTACAGACACATAAACTGAAACATGGAGTAAAAAACTTGCTCAACAAAACACACAAGGGGTAAAGCCACATTTGAATGTCAGTAATCTGACATGACAATTCACACTCTTAACCTTGTCACTATTCTGTCCCTCCAGCCAGGCCCTCAAAGAGAGAGTTTAACGAAACTAAACCAATTCCAACACAATCAGTTTGATCAGTTGTAGCATCTGATTCATCTTGGCTACAGCAAGCAACATTCAGGCTGTGGGTTTTCAAACCTGGCTGCACAGTAGAGTGTGTTTTAAAGAGTGGAGATTTTTTTTAAATATAGGCTTCTTAATTCTCAGCCCCAGAGTTCCTGTTTCAATAGTCCACAAATGGGGCTCAAGCTTCTTATTGGTTGTTTGTTTTTTAAGCTGTTAGAGATGAATCAGATGCAGAATCAAGATGAAGAATGTGTGGTAATATGGGCTGACCAGCCACCACTTTTGTGTCCAGTATGTGGTAAGTCAAATTTCTTTCCAAAGTAATTGGAAGGAATAAGGAAAGAAGGAAGGAAGATGTTGAAAGAGAGAGGGAGAGAGAGGTTGGTTGGTTGGTTGGTTGGTTGGTTGGTTGGTTGGTTGGTTGGTTGGTTATGATGGTACAAGCAATTCTCCCTCACTTCCACAACACACACCTTTGTGTCTAAGTGGCATCCTTGTAGACAGGAAGCATACTTCTCCTCAGCCACTGTAGCTTGGGGAGGGATGCCACTTGTTAATAGCATTGAGTAGGAAATATCTTGGTACCACTCAGTGGAGGACTTTACTTCACCTTATTCCATGAGAGAGATACTCTTTCAGCCAAAGAAGGTGAATAGAACCCTCCACGCCACTCAAGACAACAATAGAGACTATTCCACAGCTGGAAGAGAGAAGGTGGATGCAGGACAGTGCTCAGATAAGAAGAGAATAGAGGGACTGGGGCATATCCATAGTTGCTTCTAGGCACACAAGTAGAGTGGGACATCGGTATATTCTAGAGCATTCCAAACTCAAACAGGTCAATAGAAACAATTGATAAAGCCTAGATTCTTAACCCTGACATACACAGAGTCTGAGAACAATCTGAAAATAGCAGCATGGGTCCATCCCAGCACAGGAAGCCTGGGGCACTGAAGAGTATGGGCTGTTAATGAGTCAAAGGAGAAGCCAGGAGAACAGATATTGTAGCAGAAAATATTCCCTGAGCCACTCTTGAAGGGGATGGAGATCTGAAAAATGAGATCAAATTCCACTTTTATGACAGCTTATAATTTGTTGTCTATATGAATGCTGGTGTTAATAATTAGTTTCAGGGAAGCCAGGATGGCTCAGAGGGTTATGAGCTCACTTTGCAGCCCTGGGGGACTAAGGATCAAATCCTAGCCCCAGCCTGTATGAACCCAAATGCTGAACTGGGTTGTGCTTCCTATGTGAGAGGCCCCCAGTTCAGTTCTCACTGCCCATTTCGGCCCCTGGCTCAAAGGGACATGTCTCCCATTCGGGAGGCCCCCAGCCCAGTTCAGGCCCTATGTAACCCCCATCCACCTGTGTGAAATGAAACCATGTCAAAAACTTATGATGGACAACTATGGAGACTGCTCTGGGCCCTCCCCCCTTCTCTCCCTTCTCTCTCTGTCTCTCTCTGTCTCTGTCTCTGTCAAAAACAATAAAAATAAATCTTAAAAAAAATAATTAGTTTTAATTCCAGGGTTTGGTTTCAATTATTCTCAAAAAAAATTGTTCTATAATCTTTATAAAGCCTTCCATTAAAAAGACCCTCAAAATTATATCATACAGATACCTGCACCAAATACACTTAAGCTGAACATTACATTATGTAATGTAATGAGTACATAGAAACCCCGGGAAAACATTGTGTCAAGCCTGATTTTGCTCTCAGTGTAACATATCACACAGCCACCACCCCAGGGGCTACAGGAAGACAACAAGTTAGCAAGCAATGTGGTAAAATCACACCTTCTGTGCATTGGGAATTTTGAATTGAAAAAGATGGCATAATGTACCAGACGACAAACACATAGGAAGAATCCAAGATTTGAATGGAGTGAAATCAATAGCTGAAATTGAGGAAGCATTTAGGCTAAAAACAAATAGATGTTTATAAGTAAAGCTTTAATTAACATGTATCCTTAAATAAAATATTACAAATTTTACTTTCTTTGTTACTTAACATCCCAGAATTCTTCATGGATGCACCGACTACAAGAGACTAACCACAGCAGTGAATAATTCATGTGAAATATAGAGCCGTAGATAAAAAGAGAAGAGTAGTTGATTGGTTTTTTTCCAAGAAATTGTTAATGTTACATTACATTTTATTGAACCAGTCTCAAAAAATAGCAGAGCCTGAACTTTATTGTTGCCATTATTACCTTTCCTTTCCAAGTGCCATATCTTGTTCTCTTTAGAGTTAAGACATTCTGATTACTTTTGCTTACTTTGGATATTTGCTTTTTCTAGTAAAGAAGTGTTTGACTACAACCTCTCATATTCGATTTTCTTCAAGTTATAACTACTTGCTATCGAATTTAAATAATCTCTCTTATCTTATTGGAATCTGTTTGTTCATTTCCAACCTACATCTTCCATTTAATACATGATACTGTTCTCTACTGCCCTTTCTTCCTAACTACAAAGGACAAAAGTGTCTTTCATTAGTCACACTCATAGCTACAATCCCACATCATCCAGGAATCAGGACAGCTGACACAATGTTTTTACAAATGTGACGATAGTAGAATTGAGTGTGACTGAAAGATTCCATGGGTCCAATTCACCTTGGATTAAGCCAGGGGACAGATTTCCAGGATCTTGAAAATAGCTGTGATCAAACAGACAGGCAATTTTTCAAGAGTCACAGATATGGGCCTGGTTTGGGCTATTTGCCTCTTTTCATTTACAGAAAAGCTTTCGTGGTCAATATTACTCCATGTTTCTTATCAGGCTTACTATTATTTGTCAAAAGTATGTTATTCACCCTGGTATATAAATCTAATGATACATCAAGTCTCTCTGTTTGTTCAGAGGTTTGGTTTTTGGGGGTAGTATTTGTGTGGTAGAACATTTTTTAATTTTTGTTTTTGCTTGTTTTGTTTTTGGCTGTTGTTCAGAGACGTTAAGGTCAGAGCTCCTTCTGTTCAGCTTTAAGCTGTTAGGCTTTTCTTTTCTATCTTTGATCAAGAGTTCAATTCCGCATGAAAGAAATATACAAATTGGATAACAATTTATCTTTGTGAGTTGCAGAAACTGCCTTGGTTTGATAGGGGCAGCTTGTAGGACAGCTCTGGATACAGAAAATCATGTCAGATCCAGTTCCTCCCAGTTGAAACTCCTCTCCCTCCCCAACCTCCCATCCTAAAGTGCTTTAAAAAACACAACAAAATCTGGGGGATCCCAAAATAGCTCGGCGGTGGAGTGCTTGCCTTGCAACCATGAGGTCCAGGGTTTGATTCCGGGCCCCAGCCCATGCAAACCCATATGCTGAACCGCAGAACAACTGGTAATCGCTGAGATGGCAGCAAAGGTTCTGGCCTCCCATGCAGGAGGGCCTGAGTTCAGTTCCTGCCCTGTGCAGCCCCACATCCACCTGTGTGGAATAAAACCACGGTCACAACCAACGATGTACAACTATGGAGACTGCTCTGGGCCTTGCCCCTTCTCTCTCTCTCAATCTCTCTCTCTCTCTCTCTCTCTCTCTCTCTCTCTCTCTCTTTCTCTCTCCTCTAAAACAATAAAAAAGGAAAAAAATAAATCACAAAAATCTTAGACTGGGTGGATTAAACAACAAGCATTATTTCTCACAATTCTGGAGGCTGAGAAGTCCAAGATCCAGTGTGCCCGGGCAATTGTGCCCCGTCCAGCGGGGCACGACAACGCGGCCCGAGGGGGAACCTATGAAGGGCAAGAGACAGGAGACACAAAGAAATGGAGGCAAGACAGGATTCTGATCAAGCCTCAGAACTTTATTTCGGCTACAGCGGCATATATACTGTAGGGACAAAGGAGGGCAGGGCTATCTGCTTGGCGGGGTATATGTCAAAAGGTGATTGGTTGGGATAAGTGGCAGCTCAGGATTGGTGGAGGATTCGAGGGCTCTAGCGAGTAGTTTAAGCGAGGGAGGGGCAGGAGTCATAGGGGAAAGGTCACTGAGCAGAAAGTTTTTAGCTCCAGGCCAAACCGCAGGGGATGTATGTGACTTCTGAACTGGTGCTCTTTTGGGGAAGTCAAAGTTCTTAGAAATGGAGTTTTCTTTGTTAACCTGGATGGTCCCTAACAATCCAGGTGCCTACAGACAGTGTCAAGCAAAGGCCTGCTACCTCGTTCATAGATGGTGGTCTTTTCACTGTGCCCTCACATGGTGGAAAGATCAAAACCTCTCTGAGGTCGCTTCTATATGGACACTGATCCTATTCATGAAGGTTCTACCTCGTGGCCTAGTCACCTCCCAAAGGCCGCACCTCCTAACACCATCACATTGTGAGTTGGGATTTCAACATATGGATTTTGAGGGGACACAAACATTCAGTCCATAAAAACAGGTAACCAGAGTTGCTGGTATCAATTTAAGTTGAGAGATGGTATCAGGAAAATATAATATGTGTTACTGGAATGGCTTATTTCACATGTTGTTCCTTAAATAAAGCCACCCTTACCCCCAAGAAGGCCCCCTGATACTGCTCTCAAGCCCCCCCCCCCCCAGTGTCCATATTAGCAGAAAACCCACTTATTTCTTGGATCCCCCAGCCCCTTCCATACATGAAAAAATTCAAGGATGCTCAGTAGTCTCAAGAGGAAATTCTGCTTGTTCCTACCTCACTGCTTCACTAGTTTGAAGCTGAACGTACTTCCTTTGAGCTGGAGCAGTTGAGAGCAGCTACTGAAATGGGTTGGCTCGGCACGAACAGGCACGCCAGGGGCGCGGAAGCCTGGACGGCCCAGAGCCGCTGCCCCTGCCCGCTGCTGCTGCTTCTGCTGGTGCATAACCCGAGCCCAGCGTGGTGAGCTGAGACCGGTCTCTGCCAGCACAGCCCCCGCCGGGCCACTATGGCCCTCTGATTCCATGGACGAGGGATTCCAGTCCCTTAGCTCAGCTCTGCTGAGAAGCTCCAGGTGATATTCCTTGGCTTCCTACCGCAGTGCTTTTGGTTTCGCTCCCCAGCCTTTTCCCCGCATCAGGAATTTCATCCTCAGTGCCGGTACCAGGAATGTCATGGACCCAAACCCACCTGTCCTCTTCCATGTCACCCCGTGGAAATAGAGGCCCTTTCTATCTTCAGACCCCAGGCCGGGCTCAGGTCCTACCACCAAATGTATAAAAAGGGAGAGAAAATTCATCAAAAGCTACTACTCCAGAGTCTCTAACCTCTACACTCCGAAGTCTGTTTGGGTACAAGACAGTCATCCGCTTTACTGTATCATGCTTTCTTGAAAAGGCGAGTAGCAGCCCAGTGTGAGAATTTTGAAAGACTCCTTGGGATCCTTTTTATGTATGTCAAATAGGCATTTAATTATACCTTCATATGTACTAGTGAAGGTGGTGCTTCTAGTGCTAAGGAAACGGGGAGGGAGACAAAGTCAGAAAAGTTATTTTTCATAAGACAGCATACGGAACTCTTTGACTCTTTAAAATCTAACTATCTCTAGATGTGATAATGGAAAAACAAAACATTTGAGATTTTAAAAAATGCTGTGAAGAAAAGTAAATCAGATGCAGACTCAGGAGAAAAGTGGCTTCAGACTTCTCAGCAAGAAACAAGAGGCCAAAAGCATTGGAGAAATGCTCTCCAATTTCTGAGGAAAATGGTTTCCAAATTAGAGATCTATTCTTGCTCTATTTTTTTTTTTTACAGAGAGACAGACAGAGAGCAGGGCAAGGGCCCAGAGCAGTCTCCATAGTCACACAGCATTAGTTTTCAATATACTTTCACTCCACAGGTGGAGTGTGCAGGGCAGGAACTGGGCCGGGGGCCTCCCACATGGGAAGCAAGCCTGGGACAGGAGCCAAACCAGGGGCCTCTCATATGAGAAACTCACCCCAGTGAGAACCAAACTGGGGGTACCCCCCAGTTCAGTATATGGGTACACACAGGCTGGTGTCAGGATACAGTCCTTGGACCTTGGGGCTGCAAGACGAGCACTCAACCCATTGAGTCATCCCAGCTTCCCCAAGATCTATTCTCAGTCAAATCCGTGTCTTAGAGTAGCAGCAAGACACCTCCAGGCATATAAGGCATGTTGGCCAGGTTACCGGTAGTTTAATACAGCAGAAGTTACTCTACCTAGCTGGGATGGTCTGAATGCTGTGTCCCCCCCCCCAAATTCTTACGTTGAAATCCTAATGCCAAATGTGATAGTATGAGGAGCAGGTGGGTGGTGGGGTGCTTTGATTGGGTCATGATGAGAGTAGAAGCTCATGCATGAGATTAATGTCCTTATGAAAGAGATCCAAGAGAACTTCCTTGTTGCTTCTACTGTGTGAGGACACAGCAAGGAGTCAGCAGTCTGCAATCTGGAAGAGGGCTCTCCCCAGAATGTGAGCGTACTCACACCCTGAACTTGGACATCAACCTCCAGAATGGTGAGAAATAAATTTCTGTTGGTTTTAAGCTACCCAGTTGGTGGTTATAGTAGTCCAAATACAGTAAGACACCAGGTTAAGCCAAGAGGACTAGAGATGAGGTAGAGAGAGCTTACAACCTGAGGACTAGTTATGAGGTAGCGAGAGCTTATAGCTGGAGGACTAGTTATGAGGTAGTGAGAACCTACAGCCTGACGACTAGTTATAAGGTAGCAAAAGCTCACAGCCTGAGGACTAGTTATGAGGTAGTGAGAGTTTACAGCCTTTGATGGTTGTATCAGCATTTCTGCTGTGCAGTGGCTCTGTAATGCTAATAAGAAATCGGAAATCCCTGCCAAGCGCTTGTACTGCTTTTTTTCTTCTCTTTATTCTGTGCTGGCCCGTGGAGCCCGTGCCGGCCTGCAGCTATACCCTGAGAACCCAGAGCAGTTGGAGCTGATCACAACCCAGGCCATCAAGGCTGGCTTCACTGGTGGTGTGGTGGTGGACTACCCCAACAGTGCTCAAGCAAAGAAGTTCTACCTCTGTCTATTTTCTGGACCATCAACCTTTCTTCCAAAGGGCCTGAATGGAATTGAAGATGAAGAGGAGGCCAAGGAATCCACCTCCACAAATGAGACGGTCCTGTACAAGATTGTAAGACGGGGGTTGGTGAGAAAGAGCCGTGAATGGGTGCTGGAGAAGAAGGAGCGGTGCAGATGTCAGGGCCAGGAAGTCAGACCTGACAGTCATTACACTGGCCGCAATCGCAAGCCCCGCTTCTAAGTTATCTTCAGCCAATGGGACAGCTTGGGGTCCACACAATTGTGAACTACGCCATCCAGCCCAGGCAGTTGTCTCTATAAAGTTTTCTATATTCAAATGCCTACTTCATACAGTTGACAAAATAGTTTTAGAAAAGTTCTAAAAAAGTTCTAAAAGTATTCATTAAAGTTCTGAGAGTGTCTTATTTTGTTCTAAAATCAATAAACCACTTTCTGTGGAAAAAAAACAAAACAAAAAACCGTCAAACGACTAGTTATGAGGTAGAGAGAGCCTACAATCTGAGGACTAGTTGTGAGGTAGTGAGATCTTACAGCCTAAGGACTAGTTATAAGGAAGCAAGAGCTTACAGCCTGAGGACTAGTTATGAGGTAGAGAGACCTGACAGCCAGAGGACTAGTTATGAGGTAGTAAGAACCTACAGCCTGAGGATTAGTTATAAGGTAGCAAGAGCTTATAGCCTGAGGATTAGTTATGAGGTAGAGAGAGCTTACAACTGGACGACTAGTTATGAGGTAGCAAGAGCTTACACCCGAAAGACTAGTTATGAGGTAGAGAGAGCCTACAGTCTGGGGACTGGTTATGAGGTAGCAAGAGCTCACAGCCTGAGGACTAGTTATGAGGTAATGAGAGCTCACAGCCTGTGGACTAGTTATGAGATGGAGAGAACTTACAGCCTGAGGAATAGTTATGAGGTAGAGTCTACCATCTGAGGACTAGGTATGAGGTAGAGAGCTCACAGCCTGAGGGACAGAAAATGGATTGCGCTGCTGGGAGTGACACCCAGCACCACAGTACAGAGCTGCCCCTCGAGGGAGTGTCTGCCGCTCGTGGAAGCCACTAAGCCAGGAGGCTGCTGTCACAGGTGCCAACTCCAACCTCTACCTCTGCCATCGTCAGGAGGCTGCTAAATCAGGTGCTGCAGTTATACTTTGGACTCCAGAACCCTGCGCTGCTGCCTTCCCAAGACCCACACCTGCCAAACGGAAGCTTCCAGCCCTGCCTCTTTCCCGAGGAATTCGGCTCCTGACGCAGCTTCTGACTCCAGCACACCTGCAGCTGACTGACAAAATCAAAACCCCATGCCTACCATCTAGCAACTGCAAAATGACCCGGAAAATCTTCTTTCTTAAGAATGTAGAACTTATAGCGTGGGAAATTGTTTGAACCATGGGAACAGGGTGTTCAATGATTTGAGGCAGCCTCAATGAAAAATAACCACTACACACAGACTTAAACTTTGACCCCTCAGGGATTCTTTCTTAGGAAGCAACCAAAAGATACTTGTTTCTCCACCAAACAAGGGAATGAATCAAGAAAGGGAGAGATACAAAATTAGATAACAGAAGTAACACAGGGAGGCAGGTGAAGGAAGTTCCCAGGGTGATGATGAAGGGAAGGTCTAAACAGCACTGGGAGTGAGCAGGAAGTTGGGGCTTGCACAGATGGAAGGGGGGCGAGAATCAGACAGCTTACCTGATGCTCTCAACTCTACTGAAAGTATCCAGAGAATTATGATAGGCACATAGGGCACTAAACAACTGGGGGATGAAAGGCAATCATTCACCCTAAGAAAATAAAAAGGTATATAAGGAAATATAATCTTAGCATGCTTCGTGTCTCAGGCGTGAGGCGTTCAACTGTGCATGATGGTGTAAACGCTCAATACTGATAACAGAAGCAGGGATGTAGCTAGACAGGACGCCTGAGGAAGAAAAGGGGAAGAGAACACTTTGGAAGGGAAAATATAGGAGAAACAAGTACTAAGTCCTCACCTTCCACTTTAGGAAGCCAAAGGTGATTTCTAATATTGAAAAGTCAACAAATAGTAATATAAGCATATCACTAGAATGTGGCAGGAAACACCAGAAGAAAGGTTTTTTTTAATGTTGGAAATTGTGGCTTTGAGAAGGCAGAATTTTGAAGTAGGAAGGGGTATAGACTGCTGTTTTTATTATAAACCATATATACATACACACACACACCCATTAATTATAATAAAAAGTTAAATGCAGAAAGAAGCATCTCTTGGTGTACATTCATAGCCTCTCTCTCCTTAAGACTCTTACATTGGTCTCAAGCTCTCCCCTGCCCCCTCTCTCCCCTCCCCTGTACACCTGCTCATTCTGTAAACCGTTCCCTCATCCTGTCAGGATGACAAATTACGTTGGCCACTGACTCCTTCCTGAAAATCAACCCTAGAGAAACTAGAATCCAGAGGGAACCTTGGATTTGAGGAATTAATAACAAAAATAAAATAAAACACTATGAGAAGCCTCGGGAGTCTGAATATTTAGAAATGATTATATGGGGCGGGGTGAGGGGAGAGAGGGGGAGCCGGGAGTGGGAGGTAAAGGAGAGAAAGCTTCAGCTTGTGGTGAAGGCAGCCAGAGGCACCTGTGAGAAGAGACGTAGGAGAAAACCTTTCTGTTCTGTGCTCACTTCTATGCACGTATAAAATTACAGCGTGTCAATCACTGAAGAAACTGGCAACAACAGAGTAGAGGGCCGAGGGCAGGAGGGTACAACAAGGGACCTGTAGGGGTAAGGAGGAGTGAAAAGGGTAAGTGTGTACTGACCAGCCAGCTACTCTTGGATGTTCACCACTGAACCCCATTCACCCCACACCCCCAGGACCAGGGAAGCTAATCTATGGAAACTGCTTCTGGAGATTTTTTTGTGTTGTTGTTTTTTTAACTGAACTGGGGGCCTCACTGCATTTGGGAAGCACACCCCAGTTCAGCACGTGGGTCTGCCTGGGCCGGAGCCGGGATTCGATCCTCGGTCCTCGGGGCTCCAAAGCGAGCACTTAACCCGCTGAGACATCCTGGCTTTCCCAGCTTCTGGATATTTTAACTTGAGAAAATCTAGTCAAGAGCCTCGTAAAAATAAGGATATGGAGATGCCAGGATGGCTCAGCAGATTGAGCACTTGCTTTCCAGCCCCAGGGTCCAAGGATCAAATCCTGGCCCCAGTCCGTGCGGACCCATATGCTGAATTGAGGTATGCCCCCAGTTCGGTTCTTACTGGGGTGACTTTTGCATGTGGGAGCCCCCCAGTTTGGCTCTCATCCTGGGCATGCTTCCCATGTAGGAGGCCCCCAGCTCACAGGGGCGTGCCTCCCATGAGGGAGGCCCCTGGCCTGGTTCCCGCCCTGTGCAGAACTATACCCACCTGTGGAGTGAAACTATCAAAAACCGATGACATACAACTATGGATACTGCTCTGGGTCCTCCCCACTTCTCTTTGTCTCTCACTCTCTCTCTGTGTCAAAAACAATAAAAATAAATCTTTAAAGGAAAAAAAAAAGCAAGGATACACTCTGAGATGCATTGTTAGGTGATTTCATCATTGTGCAAACGTAATAGAGTGTACTTATACAAACCTAGATGGTGTAGCCCACTACACACCTAGGCTATATGGTATAGCCTACTGCTACTAGGCTACAAATCTGTACAGCATGTTATTGTACAATACAACACAAGATTAAATCAAGCACAAGAGAAAATGATGCAGTCAAGAGATGCAATAAACAAGATTTATAAGGCTTCTGCCAATGTAACACAGTGTACTGTTTTACATCAAACTTTTTTTATAAGTAGAAGGAATACACTCTAACAAAACTTTTTTATAAGTAGAAAGAGTACTGTAATAATAAAAAGTATAGTATAGTGAACACATAAACCAGTACCAGCCATTTATTATCAAGTATTGTGTGCTGTACATAATTGTATGTGCTATACTTTCATATGACTGGCAATGCAGTAGATTCATTTATACCAATATCACCACACACATGTGAGGAATGTATTGTGCTATGACCTTATGACAGCTACAGTGTCACTAGATGATAGGAATATTTCAGCTTCAATATAATTTTATGGGATTACCATTTTATATGTGGTTCATCATTGATAAACACAGCATCATGCTGCACATGACTGTATGCACTAGACAAGTTATTTGTGGGTGGTGGGCAAATTGGAGTAATTGCTGTCAGTTCTGTGGCCTCTCTTTCCTGGCTTTAATGCACCTACAGGTACATCCGCTGGAGGCTGAGCTGTAACCATTTCCCAAAATATAACCATGTGTGGTAACAAATGCTCCAAGGGGAGGAGTTCTTGGAACAGATTAACCAGAAATTCATTGAAGAAATACACCTACTATATAAGAAAACAACAAACTCAACTATATAAACCATCTAAATTAGAGTTACGAGAAGAGCACCAAATTAAAATAATGAACATGAATCTATATGAGGTTAAGCCTGATACCAGCAATATGAAGCCAGAACAAGAGCACATTAAAAAAATGACCCAACTGAGTATTAGGCATGAAATCAGTCATAGCTGAAATGAATAAAACAATATATATGCTATGTAGCAAGATGAAGGTGATGAATAATTCCATGATTTTAAAGATCAGAAGAGAAACTTCCCTACAAGTCAGCAGGAATGGGTAAAGAGAAAGAAAATGCAAAAGAAAGCTAGGAGTTATGAAGGGTGGAAGAAAAAGTACTGACACTTGTGAATAGTGACTGTGCTGTGTCAGTTTGGCTAGACTGAACCACGTTTCCCAAAATTCCTTTTCCTGTCCATTGCCATTTACTGTGGACCACACGCGATCTCTGTGAAAGGAGTGAAGGGGGGAAGCCAGGATGGCTCAGCAGGTTAAGTGCTCGCTTTGCAGCCCCAGGGTCTGAGGATTGAAGCCTGACCCCAGCCCTTGTGGACCCATATGATGAACTGGGGTGTGCTTCCCATGTTCCCCCAGTTCGGTTGTCACCAGGATGAGCTTCCCATGTGGGAGGCCACTGGTTTGGCCCCCAGCTTGTGGTGGCACACCTCTCATTAGGAGGCCCCCACCTGGTTCCTGCCCTGCACGGCACCCCTGCCAGCCTGTGGAATGAAACTACTCTGAGAACTGATGATGTACAACTATGGAGACTGCTCTAGGCCCTCCTCTTTCTTCTCTGTCTCAGTCTCTCTATCTGTCAAAAACAATAAAATAAATCTTTAAAAAAAAAATGTGTGAAGAGCCTTGTTACCTGTTACGAGTAGCTCATCTCGTTGATGTGAAGCAGCCATGGAGCCTCCAACATCTCCACCTTCCATAGATCCTGGCTAAACTTCTCTGACTCCTGGACCAGGTGTGTGTTTAGCAATTGTGAAAAGGCCTGGTTTCTGCAATAAACACATACAATCAAGGTTAGAGGCAACCAGAGCTAACATGAGCTTCAGCTTGTCTTGCTCACCTCCACAGTACATCCATCTTCCCTTCCCAACTGCCCATTCTGTAGTTTTCAAGCTCCAGCAGTGAAAGTAAAGATCATAGCCTTGTGGAGACTGCTTAGCTAGCTTCCATCGTTTCGTAAGGGTAAATCCCTGCAATATATATATATATATATATATATATATATATATATATATATATATATATATATATATATTCTCTTTCTCCATTCCTATCATATTGATATTACCTCAAATTTTAGTTCTAGGTTGTCTTAGATGCATTTGTAAATTTGTTTGTTTTCTCACTTTGGTCCTTAATAAAAATACCAAGGACTTTTATCATCTTTATCATATTTCTTGATATTGAGGACTACATCCAACACAAGTTTTCAGTATAACTTCATTCTCAATCTTATCTGAATATACAAGGTCTGACAATTAAGTTCACGAATTTATCCTAGAAAAAGTGCTAGACTGCTGAATATCATGATGGTCACCTTTGAAGTACTCCTCTTGGGAAGCTATGCACTGACTGTTACCCAGTCCACCCTTCAAAGAAATTTTGGAACTCTTTTTTTGAAATGGCCATCAGAGCCATTGTTGTATTACCCTTGATGTCCTTAATGTCATCAAAATGTCTTCCTTTTAATATTTTCTTTATCTTCAGGTAAAGAAGAAAGTCATTGGGAGCCAGATTAGGTGAGTAAAGAGGTTACTACAATATGGTTATTTGTTTACTGGCTAACCCCCCACCCCTACCTCAGACAGTGTCATGTGAGCTGGTGCATTGTCGTGATGCAAGAGTCATGACTTGTTGGCAAAAGTTTAGGTCATTTTTGTATAACTTTTTCAGGCAGCCTTTTCAACACTTTCAAATAGTAAACTTCGTTGACTGTCCAGTTGGTATAAATTCATACCTCTGATATCAAAAAAGGTGAGCAACATCATTTTGACTCTTGATTTGAACTGACAAAACCTTTTTGGTTGTGAGAAATTGGCTGACTTCCAGTGTGCACTTTGATGCATTGTTACAGGGTTGTATTGGTATACCCATGTTTCATCACCAGTGATAACATGGCCCAAAACATTGCTTGCCCCTCCAAAAGGTCTTGGCAAACTTTGACTCCCCTTTGCTTTTATTCATTGGTGAGCTCCTTAGGGACTATTTTTGCACACACTTTTCTCATGGCAAGATTTTCAGTGAAGATTTTTTGTTTCTTTATCAATGTTGACTTGGTCTGTTATGTTTCTCACAGTCAACTGACATTTGGACACATAATTCTACATATATTTGCAATGTCTTCATCGGTTCTTCTCGTGAGTGGCCACCCTGATCTTTCTTCATCAGTGATGTTTTTTTCTCCTCTCAGAAAAACATTTAGGGAAAGCCGGGACGGCTCAGCGGGTTGAGTGCTCGCTTTGAGGCCACGAGGACCGAGGATCGAATCCCGGCTCCGGCCCAGGCAGGACCCACATGCTGAACTGGAGAGTTCCCACAGTTCGGTTCTCTAACTGTCTCTGTCTCTGTCTCTCTCTCTATCTGTCAAAAGTAAAATAGAAATAAATATGCACTGAAGACAAAAAGATGATTTCTCTCTATAAATGTGAAAAGATAAAAAAAAAAAAAAAAGAATAAAAAGAAAAACATTTAATCCACTTGCACACTGATGTTTTCTTCATGGCATTATTCCCATCAACAGGGAATTACATGTTGCTGATTTCACTTCTACTCTTGACAAGAAGAAATTTAGGGTTTGTTTGTTGCTCTAATTCAAGTTCCGACATTCTTGTGATGACACGTGAAAACACATAACAGCAGTGAGTGCCACTCAGCAAGACACCACCACACATCGACATGAACACAGCTGTGAGACACTGATATATCAATGTTATGAAACTTCACTGAGTTGTTGGTATGGTGTCACTAATTAAGTGCACTGTGGCAAGTTTGCAAACTTAATTGTCAGACCTCATGTGTATATACGCTTACATATTTAAGCCACCACTTTTGAAGACAATTTGACTGGGTATAAAATCCTAAATTCAAATTCATTTTGTTTTACTATTAAAAAAAATTTTTTTTTCTTTGTTAACTTGTGCCCTCTATTCAACCTGGTTCTTATTCTAGTTTATGACCTCTTTATTACCTCTGGAAGTTTTTTAAATTCTTTTCTTACCTTTGATGTTATAAAATTTTATTCTAATTTTTCTAGGTTTGAAACTTTTCTGATCTCCTTTTAATTTTTTCTCTCTTTCTGTTTATGGGTGTAATTGTCATTGTTCAATCAGAGAAGCAAAACCACTGAGGTATGTGTGTAGAAGTATACAATAACAATTATATATACACATACACAAGTTTGTTAAATTATTTGTCTAGTCAGGGGAAATATACAGATATTCGTAAGTTTAAGAATTTATTAGGAATAATTAAACATGAGTACGGGTTGTAAGGGTAGCCACATTTGAACAAAAATGCAACAATTTTTTTGAACCAGCAGTAAACAAAAAGAAAGTGTAGTAAATTGAAAATATGAGGTATGGTAGGAGACATAATTTGTAATATAATAGCATTACAATAAATGTAAATGAAGTTAACTCACAAGTAAAAACAAAATACTCTCTGTTGCTTTTAAGAAATAAATTACAAGTGCTGGAGAGGCTGGAGAGAAAAAAGAACCCTCATACACTGCTGGTGGGAATGTAAGTTGGTACAACCACTATGGAAGTCAGTATGGAGACTCCTCAAAAAATTACTAATGGAATTGCCATATGACCCAACAATCCCTCTTCTGGGTATCTACCCAAAAAACTTGAAAACAATTCACAAAGATATATGTACCCCAATGTTCATCACAGTGTTCACAGTGGCCAAGTTGTGAAAACAACCAAAGTGTCCTTTGATAGATGACTGGATAAAGAAGTTGTGGTACATTTACACAATGGAATACTACTCAGTGGTAAGAAAAAATGAAATACCTGTACAACCATTTTTTACATCATAGGTGGACCTTAAAACCATCATATTAAGTGAAATCAGTGAGAATGAAAAAAAAATCAAGAAACATGTGACTTCATTTATAAGTGAAATATAAAACTGAAAGTAACAAAAAAACAAAAACTCATGGACACAGTCAATAGTTTAGTGATTACCTAAACTAAACTAGTTTACATTATGTGCTCACTCACCACCCAGAGTCAATTCTTTTTTCATCACCATGTATTTGATGCGGGAGCAGGCATCAAATACATGGTGATGAAAAAAGAACTGACTCTGGGTGGTGAGCACATAATGTAATATAGACTACGTGATGTAGAATTGTGCACCTTGAACCTATGTAATTTTTACCAACCAATGTTACCCCAATAAATTCAACAATTTTAAAAAAAGAAATAAAAACCTAATCCAAAAATCTGTTGTCTTTGAGAAATAATCTAAAACCAAAAAACTCAAAAAGGTTAAAAATAAAAGAATAAAAGACAAAAAACAATTAAACAAAAAACACCCTTGAAAGAATTCGGAAATAGCAATTATAAGAGCTAACAAAACAGAACGTAAGGTAAAAGGTAAATAAAACCATAGAATGAGAAGATATAACCATAACAAACATATTTGCATACAGTTAAAATTGTTGTAGTAACAGACAGCATACATAGAAAAACATAAAAATATTTGCAGTTTTTAACTCCCAATTATCTGAAATGTATTACATACACACACACATATTTAAGCAGATTTTTATCTAAAAAGTATAATTAGTAGGCTTATACAATTAATTATATTGTTCAGATCATTTTTTTAAAGAATTACTATTAATGTTTTGAGAGGTGAGAGAGAGAAAGAGAGAGAGAGAGAATGAGAGACAGAGAGAAGGGGGGAGGGCCCAGAGCAGTCTGCATAGTTATACATCATTAGTTGTGACATAGTTTCATTCCACACAATATGTAAGGTGAATATGGGACTGTGCAGGGTGGGAACCAAACTGGGAGCCTCCCGAATGGGAGGCAAGAACCTTTGCCGCTGAGCCATCCAGGCGGTTACCAGTTGCACCGCAGTTCAGCATGTGGGTTTGCATGGGCCAAGGCCTGAGAATCAAACCCTGGACCTTGCAACTGCAAGGTAAGCTCTCAACTGCTGAGCTTCCTGGCATCCCCAATTATTCTAATCATTGATAGGCATATTATAGCAGCATGCTAAGTATAAAATATATCTTTTGAAATACATGCTATAAAAGTTCATGTAACAAATAGCAAATATACTATTAGAAGCTTACATATTTACATGACTATATTTGGCCTACAGAAAGTCTCAATAAGCTCTCCAGGAACAACATCTTATAGATTATCTTTCAAACATATTGCAATAATATTAAAAATGAATAATAGGACATGTTTTAACGTCTCATATTTTGAAGATATCATATTACTAAATAACTCATAGTTTAAAAATGAAAATATAATCGAAATAAAAAATATCTAAAAGTGAGTGAACATAAATAAAAAATAAAATTGAATGGGCATGGTGACACAAAATGTAAGGGACATAACTTAAGCAGCATTTATTATAGAAGAGCATTTATACCTTTAAATACTTTTATCAGGAAAAGAATAAAAGTTGAAGAACAATACGCTCAGCATCCAACTAAAGAAGTTATAAAATAGACCATCAAAGCAAACACAAAGAAAAAAGTATATAATAGAGGAAAAGAAACAATATAATAATTTTTTAAGAAGGAGATTAACAAGACTAAAAGCTGTGTGTTTGAAAAACTAACCAAGACAACCCTGATATGATTGATAAGAAGAAAAAGAAGACAACAATAGTAAATCAAATCGGAAATAAATATAATAAAGACGAGAAAATAATTATAGATTTAAAAAACAAACATAGATAACATAAATAAATTGCTGGAAAGCATATAAAATACCAAACTGGTACAGAAGAAAAAGGAATTTGAAATAGAATCACAAGAATTAGAGAAATTTTATTGGTGGTTAAAACCCCATCCCAAAGATCTGTAGACTTAAATGCTTTCAAAATGGACTCAATCAAATTTTCAAAAGCACAATTCCTTTGTTATATATGATGTCAAAAAATGCAGGAGCAATAATTCTTAGTTCATTTTATGAAGCTAATATAATCTCATTTTCCTTCATGCTTTTGGATGTTAAATCATAGTTCAAAAAGTTTTCCTCACTCCCAGGTTATGGAGAAATTCATTTGTGTCTTTCCTAGCATGTGTATGGTTTTATTTTATTTTTACAGTTATGTCTCTGATTCATTTGGAACTTATTCTGCTATATGCTATAAATAACAGATCCAATTTTCTCTATTCCCATATGGCTACACACAGTCGTGTGCGGGAGCTGGCTCATGACAGCTCAGGAGAGCTGGTTGTTAAATTTTCAGGAATCTTGTGAGCTGTTTGCCAAACACAACCATTATTACAAAGCATTTTATATAAACTTACAATAAAATTAATCATGTTAAAAAACAAACCTATTGATATTCAACACTCACCACTTCCTAATTATTTTCATGTATTTAGGCTCATGAGGTTATCAAGGCTCATAAGGTTATTTCTGAATACAGCATCTATGTGATGGAAATCCAATAGAATGCTATGCTGCCGTATGTATATCCCTTCTCAACTTGGTATTCAACAATATATTATATTATATTAACAGCATGAAATTAGCTATGATGGAAGCATTCACATCATAGAAGGTGGCAATGCTAAAAATCAGGGCTTAATGTATTGCTTTGCTGACTGTGTTGAACAGGAGTCACTATAACCAGTAGACCAAAACCAAGTCAGTTTCTGTAAATAAACAGTTTTTGGAAAACAGCCATGCTCTTTTGTTTGCATATTGCCTGTGGTTGCTTTATAATGGCAAAGTTGAATAGTTGCAATGAATATTACATGGCCCAAAAACACAAAAATATTTTCTATCTGGGCCTTCCAGAAAGTTTGCCAACTCCAAGTCTAGACTTAAGAAAATGAAGGAGGGGAAGCCGGGATGGCTCAGTGGGTTAAGCGCTCACTTTGCAGCGCCGGGGACGAGAATCAAGTCCCGGCCCCGGCCCATGCGGCATCATATGCTGGGCTGGGAGCTCCCCCAGTTCAGTTCTCTCTCTGTCTCTGTATCTCTGTATCTCTCTCTCTCTCTCTCTCTCTCTTTCTCTCTCTCTCTCTGTCAAAAATAAATAAATAAATAAAAATATATTAAAAAGAAAATGAAGGAGACACTGTTAACAATATTTAATCTTAAAGTGCATTGTGTCTATTTATAGCTCTTACACTATGAACATCACAAAAAAAAAAGTTGAGGAACAACTTCCCAATATTTAAAAAGTATTAACCAATTCAGCAAAGAAGTCACTCACATCGTCGACAATTAAGACAAGATTCAACATTATGCATTTCTTATTTCACTCCCATCTTATTCATTAATATAAATAAAATATCTACCTACTTCCATGTGAAATTACACTCATCAGTTGCAACCATAGGTTGGTTATGGATAAAAATTTGGCAAAAATCAAGGAAAGTATTCTGAGAATCACTTAACTATATGGTGTTTACAATAGAGAGTATTGTATATTTTATTACTATTTGTAAATTGCTTGCTGAATATTCTTGTATCAGTAAAATTTATAATATACTTCTATACACATTACATACATATATACAAATATATATATATGTCTGTGTGTGTTAAACATATTTATGTACCATCACAACAGTGGCTGCATGGCATCTCAATTTCACTTATTAACAATGTATAACTCTAGTTTAAAGTGAACACAATGGAGTCATTGTCTATGACCCCCATCCAGAACTACAAAGCAAGGAACAATGCTTTAATAATTTGTTCAGCCTGGTTCCATTGACAAATAATATGCTAAATTTTCCTTACTGTTGCTAATCTTTTTATAAGTAACCACAATCTTTCCTCTATTATTAATAATATTTATTGTAAAAAGTTATTTTTCCCTTCTGATTTGAGATGCTGTGTTTATTGTATACTAAATTTTATGTGCAATTTAGTCTACTTCTCATTTTGCTATTTTGTTCCATTAGTCTGTCTTTCTGTTTGTGTGACAATACCAAATTGTCCTAATTATGAAGGGTTTGTGGTTTGTTGTAATGTTTAGTAACTGCAACCTCTCCCATTCTCTCATCCATTTGTTCTTCTCTTTCAGAGGGTATTAGCTCTTCTGCTTGTTTATTCTTTCAGATAAATTTATAATCAACTTGTATGACTCTGGGGGTGGGGGGGTTGAAAGTGATGATATTCTTATTGGCCATTTTATAAATTTTTAAACTAAAATAAGAAAAATTATTTTTCATGATGGTGAATCTATCCAAGAACAAGTCACATTTTTTCATTTGTTAAAATAAATTTTTGTAACTTTCAGATGTATTTTCTACATACAGGGATACTTTGAGTCAACTTTTACCTTGGCACTTAGTTTCTTTTTTTTTTTTTTTTCTTTATCATAAAAGGGATCCTCTCCTCTATTACATTTTGTACGGTAATAGGTTTTATTTCTATTATGAAGGCTATTAATTTTTAATGTGATTTTATAAGCTGCTACATTACTCAATTATTTTATTGTTTGAGGTAAGTTTTAATTAATTCTTTTGGATTTTCGAGATATGTAATTGTGTTATCTGAAAACAGAGTTCTAACCCTTCATTCCCAATTATTATATACTCCAATTGCTTTATTTACTTACAAAGGGTAACAGCGTCAAAATAATGTTTTCTAGGAGTAGAAATTATATGATTTGTCTCTAGTACCTGAAGTTAGTAGGAAAGTCTTAGGGTCTCCTCATTAAGTAACATGCAAGGTTGGGGGCTGAATAATATATATATTTTATCATATTGAGAAAGTGCAGTAGGCTGAACAATAGCCCCCAAAGATATCAGATCCTATTCCCTAGAACCTGTAAATGTTACCTTTTAGGGCGAAGACTTGCAGACATAATTAAATTATGGATGTTATGATGGAGTGGTTATCCTGGATTTATTTGTGGGCCCTAAATGCAAACACACATATCCTTATAAGAGAGAGGCAGAAGGGGATTTGATATGCATGGGAGAGAGGGCTATGTAACCATGGTGGCAGAGATTACAGTGATGTGGCCACAAGCCAAAAAGTGCTGACAGCCAGCAGAAAGTGGAAGAGACAAGAAACACAATTTCCCCTAGTGCCTCCAGAGGGATGGTGGGCATGCCAACACCTTAATTTGGTTCAATGATACTGATTTTGGACTTTTGGCCCCCCAGAACTAATGAACCACCAAATGTATGATGATTCCAAAGCTTAAAATGACATAGGAGAACCATGTGATCATCTACCTTTAAAAATCCACAAGAATCAAAATAATTACCATAACTACTCAACTAAATAAGCACAGTTGCCAGACACAACATCAACTTAAATTGGTAACTTACAAAATCATAAAAGGCATATTATAAAATATAAAAGATAAAGTACCACTTATAGTTCAAAACTACAAAGATCTAGGAAGTAATTTATCCAAGACTACACAAGACTGCCATGAAGAAAAAAATTAAAATTTAATGAAGGATATAAAGATAACCTGAATAAACAGAAAGATAAATCATATTCTTGAACAGGATGACATATTATAAAGATGATAATTATTCCCAAATTGATCTACAAATCAATACAATACCGATCAAAATGCTAGTTGCATTTTTTTAAGAATTGGTAAATTGGGTCTAAAAATTTAATAGAACAAGTGTTCATAAATAGTTAAACAATGAAAAAAAAAAAAAGCAGAAGGAAACTAACCATAACAGTCAATCAAGTGTTTAATGAAATCATTACTGAAAAAGAAAAGTGTGGTTTACACTAAAAGAATAGATAAAAGCAATAAGGTGCAATGCTCAGAATCAACCTCAAGCCTGCTCAGTGAAATCCAGAATCTGACTTGATTTCTGATATATGGCACCACATATCAATGGGGAAAGAATTAATTATTTGGAGCCAAATTAGCAAAATTGATTTACTACATGAAGAAAAATAAAGTAATTCTTAGACAAAAAATAGTCACAAATATTAAAGATCTAATTGTAAAAGACAAAACTATAATGTTAACAGGAGAAAATATAGAATATCCTGTAACATAAAAGTGAGAAAGGACTTTTTAAACAAAACCCCAAAGACATAAACCATAATGAGAAAACATGAATTCAATTAGAACAAAATTAAGAGTCTCTATTCAATGAACAAAATGATGATTAGAGTTAACGGACAGAAGACTGGGAGAAGATACTTGCAAAACGTAAAACTAATAAGGAACTAATATTCAGAGTATATATAGATACCTTGTAATGAAACTACAAAAAGATAGAAACTTCAGAAGAAAATAGACAAAGACTACATCCAAGTAATTTACAGGAAAGAAAACTAAAAGTCTACGAAGCATATGGAGATATATTCTAACTAATTAGTATTCAGAGAAATGCAAATTAAATCAAAAGAAGGTCAGTTCTTCACAACTTAATCTATAGATTCAATGCAATCTCAATCGAAATACCAGCAAGTTATTTTGTGGGTATTGGGCAAAAGACCAAGAATAGGTAACTCCATATTGAAGGAGAAGAACAAAGTCAGGACACTTTCCAAAATTAAGACTTACTCTAAATCTACAGTAATCAAGACAATGCAGTACTGGTGAAAGAGTAAGACATATAGATTAATCAAGCAGAATAGAAAGCCTGGAAATAGATATGTACAAATGTAGTCACTGATCTTTGGCAAAGGTGCAAAAAGAGAAAAGATAGTCTTTTCAGCAAAAGGTGCTAGAACTAGATATCAACATCCCCCCCTCCCCCCCCAAAAAATGAATCTAGACACAGACCTTTCACATTTCATGAAAATTAACTGGAAATAGATCATAGACCTTAATGTAAAATACAAAACTATAAAACTGTTAGAACATAACAGGAGAAAGTCTAAATGACTATGGGTCCAGCAATGACTTTTTAGATGCAACACCAAGGGCATGATCCATGGAAGAAATAACTGATAAGATGGACTTAATTGGCGAAGAACTTCTGCTTTGCAAAGGGCATTGTCAAAAAAATGAGAAGACAAGGCACAGACTTGTAGGAAGTATCTATAAAAGACACATCTAATAAAGTACTGTTAATTCCAAATATACAAAGAACTCTAAAAACTCAGCAATAAGAAAATTAAGGGGAAGCCGGGATGGCTCAGTGGGTTAAGTGCTCACTTTGCAGAGCCTGGGACAGAGGATTGAATCCCGGCCCCGGCCCGTGTGGAACCATGTGCTGAACTGGGGAGTTCCTCCAGTTCAGTTCTCTCTCTCTGTCTCTGTATCTCTCTCTCTCTCTGTCAAAAAATTAATAAAATAAATAAATAAAAACTTAAAAAAAAAGAAAATTAAAAACTAGATCAAAAAATGGACAAAAGACCTGAACAGAAACCTCTCCAAAAAATATATACAGATGGCAAATAAGTATATGAAAAGATGCTCCACCTCATACATCATTAAGGAAATGAAAATTAAAACAGAATAAGACACCACTACATACTTAATAGAATGGCTAAAATTCAGAACACTGATAACACCAAATGCTGGTGAGGATGTGGAGCAACAGGAACTCTCATTCATTGCTTATGGGAACACAAAATGGTACAGCTAATTTGGAAGATAGTTTGGTAGTTTCTTATAAAATTAAGCATACTCTTACCATATGACCCAGCAATTTCACTTCTTGATGTTTACTGAAATGAATTGAAAATTTACACCAAAACCTATACACAGATGTTTATAGTTGCTTTATTTATAATTGCCGTAACTGGGAAGTAACCTAGACATTCTTCAATAGGTAAATGGATAGATAAATAAACTGTAGTACACCCAGACACTGGAATATTATTCAGTGCTAAAAAGAAGTGAGCCATTAAGTAATGCCATGAAGGGATCTTAAATGGGTATCACTAAGTGAAAGAACCCATTTTGGATGTATACGCTATGATTCCATCTATATGACATTCCAGAAAAGGCAAAGCTTTAGAGACACTAAAATGATCCACGGTTGCCTGAGGTTAGGGAGGAGGGAGAAATGAAAACGAGGAGCACAGATAATTTTTAGGGAAGTGAAAATACTCTGTATGATACTACAATGGTGGACACACGTCATTATACTTTTGTCAAAATCTACAGAATGAACAACACCAACAGTGAACCCTAAAGTAATACATTTGGATGTTAAATGATTATTATGTGTCAATGCAGGTTCATTAGTTATAACAAATGTCACACTCTGGTACAGGGTGTTGATAATGAAGGAAGCTGGTGGTGGAGAGGGGAGGTATACATGGGAACTCTCTTTACTTTCCCCTCAATATTTGCCATGAACCTAAAGCTGCTTTAGAAAAAAAAAAAATTAAGTGTACTTAAAAGAAGAAAACTAAAATGAGGCATCACTTTGCTCCTATACTATGGGCAGATATTGGAATGCTGGATGATGCCAAGTGTTGGTGGAGAGGTGGGATATCACGCTGATGGGTGTGTAGACTGGTACAAAACCTGGCAAATCTGTAGTGCCACTTGGTCAGGGTAAGTGGGCACATATCTAGAAGCCGTTCCTAAGTCTGTATCACAAAGATGGTCTCGCAGATGTCTGTAAGGGTACATACAGTAGGAAGATATACATTTCAGTGTTGTTTGCAGGGACAAAATTTGGAGGCTCTCAGGGTGCTCATTACATGGGACAGGGGGAAGGAAGGTGGATAGGTGTAGTATGGAGGCTGCAGCAGCTAAAAGGCCACAGGCCTTCCATACAACATGTATAATATTAAAAACCCAGTGGGGAAAAAATGAAAGCTAGAAGTATAGTATGGTTAAAAGTAAAAATTAATATATGTACCCACAAAGAACACATACAAATAAAAGGATCCACATTAAATGCATCAAAATAGTTTCTATGTGGGAGAAAAGGAATGAGAGCAAAAATTTAGATAAAAATTATAATACAGTAAAAAAAATTGACTAATACCTATGTATAGACCAATGGTAATAATACACCATAAACTGAAGAATATGGTTAATTTAAACTTCTACACCTGAGATCCAACTAAAGATATAGATGATAGGTATTCATATATTAGATAGATGATGATAGATAGATAGATGATAGATAGATAGATAGATAGATAGATAAAAGAAACCATTCTCTCTCCCATTATGAACACTGAAATGCAATCACTACTAACACCACCCCAGAGAGTTCCATTACAAACCCATTTGACCTTGGTCTTTTATGCAAATTTGAAGCTTTTTATACAAAAACCATAAAGAAGGCCTTTTATTTCATCCAATCTTTTTTACATCTCAGTAAGTCCTCTCCCACTTTTCACACTTTGTGCTACAATTTCTGGTGTCTCCTCTGCTCATTACAACTTGGTATGAACTATCCAAATGGGAAAGTAGAGGAAGGGTCTCCTCACATTGTGGGAAAACAGTGCATTCTAGAGGGTAAGAGCAACTTGTGTAAATATATGGTGGCAAATAGAACGGATTTGGACAAAAAGCATTTAGAACCCTGGTAAGTGAGAAATGCAAGCTCTAGGAGATAAATCTTCAGAGGGAGACGAGTCAGATCAATTTACAGACAATTGTAGGTGATGCTAAGGAGTTCGAATTTGGACCTGAGGCACACACAGTCACTGAAAAATGTTGAGAAAAAAAGGGAGTGACTTGATTGGGTTTGAAGGATCACTCTAACAGCAATATGAAGAAAAAAGGGGGGAAGTGAGAAGGATGTTGCAGTAGTCTACACTAGAGCACTCCTGTATTTAACAAAAGACCACGATAGCCTGACTCTCTTAGTGGATTAGGCATTCATCTATAAAGTCAGAAGATTAGATCAAATGGTTTCTATAGGTCCCTCCCAGCTCCATAATTTTCAAATCCCACCTATTTCATACTCAATCAAAGGGAGTGATGAGGCATAAGCAAAGAAATTTGCAAATTTTTTATCAATATGCAGACAGGAGGCATTAAAGGCTATAGATGATGCTGATTGCTTAGATAATTCTCTGTGATCAGGCACACTTTATAATTAATGATAAATTTGTTTGATTCAGGTGAGATCTGTTGTTTCTCAAAGCTTTAGTGTTTGAAATTTTATGAAAAAAAAAATGTTGTACAGGTGTTTAGTGCTGAATATTCTACACAAGGACAGAAATATTTTAAAATCACTGGAGTCACGCCTGCATCTCCGGTCCTAAATAAGATTAGATTTGATAGAAAAATCTAGGGCATTGCCATGACAATTGCCAGGCTTAGTCTTAGTTCCACGGAGGCTTTATATAACTCCAATCAGACCAAAAGCAGAGGGCTGTAAGGGGCAGAGATGGGTGCTCCCCTCTGCCTTTTGCTATCAGAGTGTTTGGACTCCAACAGTAACACAGCATGACATTAAGCCACTGATTCTCAACCTTGGGCACATATTAGAATTACCTGAGGCTCTTTCACAACTTCCTGGTGCGTAGGCCCTATCCCTGGAGTTTCTGATTTAATTGGTCTGGAGTAAGAAGGCTTTAAAATCTTCCCAGGTCATTTGAATGTGCAGCCAGGGTTTAGAGACACGAGGTCATTACCACAGCCGTTCTCAAGGTGCCGGCCAAGGATGGCTACATGTTGGGGATGTTCTCCAAGTGGCTGACGGTCTGGACTCTTGTCTTTGGATTATTTCATGGTTTGGCAAACATAGCAGAATAATCACAGTAAAAATAAACCAGTTCTATCATTTGTGCCCCATCTAAAGAGCCCCAGTGTTCTCATAAAACCTATGTGTTGGTTTGATTAAAATAACATTTTTTTTAATAGAACAAGGGGAAGTAGCGGGAAAGGGAAGGAAGGGAGGAAATGCAGAGATCCCACCAAGATGGTTCTCACACGAGCATCTGAGAACCTCTGGGTTTAAAAGGAGCTGGGCCCAGTGCAGGGAAAGAGCAGTTATGCAGGACACGCTCCGCATCACGCTCGCAGGGGATTTTGAGCTCCATCATAATCGTAGTCTCTCCGTTAAAGTATGGAATTCCTGGTTTTGTTTGTGTTTTCTGTTTGTTTGCTTGTTTTATTTTGTTTTTTGTTTTTTTTTTTGTTTTTTTAAGGATCATGGATCATAATGTTGCCAAGTGACCTATCTGGGTCTCTCTCTCTCTTGCTCTGTCTTTTAAATATAAAGTCCTAAATCAGT
The DNA here is from genome assembly GCA_004027555.1 of Craseonycteris thonglongyai. NCBI lineage: Eukaryota > Metazoa > Chordata > Mammalia > Chiroptera > Craseonycteridae > Craseonycteris > Craseonycteris thonglongyai. The sequence goes on from PVKE010001095.1 coordinate 40,667, forward strand.
ATAAGATACTTTATTTTATTTTATGATATCCTTAAGATAACACAAATTGGTCTTTGGAATTATCCAGCATCTTATTCCTGTAATAGAGAACTCTTAGATCTCATTCATCAGCCTGCTGCACTGTTCTTTTTTCAAAAACATATACCATCCAAAATTTTTCAGACGTCCCTGCTTTTAATTGTTGTGGCTGAATCAAAGCAGCTAAATCTTTTTTTTTTTTTAATTTTTTTTTTAAATTTATTTTTCTTTTTTGACAGACAGACAGAGAGATACAGAGACAGAGAGAGAGAACTGAACTGGGGGAGCTCCCAGTTCAGCATATGGTTCCGCACGGGCCAGGGCTGGGATTTGATCTTCGGTCCCCGGCGCTGCAAAGTGAGCACTTAACCCACTGAGCCATCCCGGCTTCCCCAGAGCAGCTAAATTTGATACAAACTTAATGTTATGTCCTTCAAGACTTAACTCATCTTTCTGAACTTGAAATACTAAGTAAGCAATGCCTAGCCTCATTTGAACCCTACCATTGTATTTTTTTATCCAAGAAATACAGATTTCAACACAAGACCCATTCTTCTGAGAAATGATTTTGACAAGGAAATGAGAATACACAGACCTCACCCTTAGTCGCGTTCTGTATACGTGAATAGAGACAGTCCGAACTGTAGCCAGTTCCCTTTCATTTCCCCACAGCTGGGGATTGAACGTTTGTGTTCCTTCCTAAATATGTTGAAACCTAACCCCCAGAACGGTGGTATTTGGAAGTGGGCTTAGAAGTAATTAGGTCATAAGGGTGGAGTCCTCATGAATAAGATCAGTGCCCTTATGAAAGAGACCCCAGAGAGCTCCCTCGCCCCTTCTGCCATCTATAGCAAGAAGACAGCCACCTATAAACCAGGAAGCAGGTCCTCAGCAGGCACTGAATTTGCCAGCACCCTGGACTTCCCAGCCTCCTGAACTGTGAAAAATAAATTTATGTTGTTCAAAAGCTACCCACTGTATGGTATTCTGTTATAGCCGGCCAGACTGAAAAAGACATCACCATTTGTCAACCCAGAGCCTCTTGCTTTTCTTGCTAAGGAGACTGAGTTCTACACTGATATGGTTAAAGACTGGGTTCCCCTGGGAGCCTTCTGAATAACTTTCCATCCCTTCAGAGTGATGGCAACATTTTCCAAAATAGCAACAGTCTGATTGTTTAAGAGTCTTCATTGTCACAAAAGTGGCAAATAGCTTGAAGCCTCTTGATATTGATATAGGTGAGGGTCTTGTTAATAGTATCCTTCCATTTCTGTCATTATAAAAATTATTATATAAAACATAATTATATAAAAATATAATTATGTATTGGTTACCTAGCACTGCCATAACAATGGACCATAAACTGGGTGGCTTAGGACAACAGAAATTCACAGTCTCACAGTTCTGGAGGTTAGAAGTCTGAAATCAAGGTGTCGGGGCCCCAAACCCGTAGGGAAATCCTTCCTCGCCTCTCCCTGGCTTCTGTTGGTTTTCTAGCAATATTTGGTGTTCTTGGGCTTATAGCTGCATAACTCCAATGTCTGCCTTTATTGTCACTGTCTTCACATGACTGTCTTCTTGTAAGGACACTAGTTTTGTTGGATTAGGGACCTGTCCTATTGTAATGTGGCTTCATCTTAACTAATTATATGTGTATTTTAAGGTGGAGGATTGTGATTTCAACACATCTTTTTGTGGAGCACAATTCAACCTGCAAAATTATACGTCTAGATTATTTAGGGACTTTTAAATGTAAAAAATCTAAGTTTTTCAAGAAATTGATTCATTAACTTCTGCATGACAAGATACCATTGGATGAAGCCATTCCATTTCTGGTCTCTTCACAAGGTGTCCAACAACAAGGTGAATTTCTGCAATAAAAAGGGAAATGCTTGACTAAAAGGGTATTCCCTTAAGACTCTTCCTCTAAATTTTTTTTTTATTAAAGCAAAAGAGAAAATGAAAGGAAACATCTCTTCTTGTTATTTGTTACCAAACTTTAGTTGGGAGTTTATTTTAAAACCTTGAGTCATGTTGGAAAGGAGGATGTTTTTAGGGAATATGAAAAGGTCCTATCTTTACTAGTGTGAAACATAAATCTAAAAAGACAGGGAAAAAGCCGTTCTAATTTCTAAAGGCTGTTTTTATCTGCTTACAGTACTTATGACAACTTGCATCAGATAGGCCTTGATGATAAAAAATGTTATTCCTCGCGTTTTTTATTGGTAAAACAACCCCCATTTTTTCTGTACTATTGAATGAAATTCTATCCTTCAATTTGTTGAATCAAAAAGCATCGCTACCAAGGATATAATGTCATGAAACCAAAAAAAAGTTTAGAAGTTTTTCTTTTCATATAAACTTACATTAAAAATACTTAAGATTAAAGATGTAGATAAATATCAAATAGTATTTTATTTTTCAACTACTTCCATAACAGCATAAAGCTTCTCAGACAGGCTGAGAAGACAGAATACTGTGGAGTATTCTTACTTGGGAGTCCATACTCCCAAGACCACGAACGCTTTCCTGAGTACTGGAATAGAATTTCTCAACCATATTACTCCAGCCTTGGTGAGTATGGTCATGTTCATGTATCGCAATGACAGGTCACAACAGAAATCCAACTCAAACTGCCATAAGAAAAGAACAAGGCTCGGAACTAAATCAACATGGCTGAAAAAGTGGCCCCACAGTGTCCCCGGGATTCAGCTCTTTTCCCTTGGCTTTCTTTTATATTTCTTTTATATTTCTTTTATATTCGCTTGGCTCTCCACACAGAGACACCTAATAGGTGTATACCTTCCAGCTGCAAGTCCAAGAGAAAGGAAACACATTTCTGTAGTTCCAAAAGGGACACCTGCAACTAGAACATGAGTCCATCTTGACCTGTGGCCAAGAGGATGAAAGCGCTTATTGGACAAGCTGAGGTCAGTGCCCACTCCAGAAGTGAGGAGGTAGGATGAGGATTACCTGAACTCCAAAGAGACGATGCCCTACACAAAATCAGGAACTGTTACCAGGGGCTCAAGACTGGCTGGGCAAAAATATGGGATGCCAGGATAGCTCAGTGGTTGAGTGCTTGCCTCGCAATTGCGAGGTCAGGGATTCAATTCCCAGCCTTGTCCCATGCAAACCCCATATGCTGAACTGAAATGCAACTGGTAATCGCCAGGATGTCTCAGTGGTGAAGATTCTTGCCTCCTATGCAGTAGGATCCCAGTTCAGTTCCCGCCCCACACGGCCCCACATCCACATGTGTGGAATGAAACCATGTCACAACTAATGTGTACAACTATGGAGACTGCTCTGGGCCCTCCCCACTCCTCGCTCTCTCTCTCTCTCTCCCTTTCTCTCTCTCTCTCACCTTCTCTCAAACAATAAAATAAATCTAAAAGACAAAACAAAACAAAAAAACCATGCCCATTTCAAATGAGGATAAAGAATCCAGCAGAGGAAGTGGTGTACTTGGGGAAATAAACTGGACCTTAAGTCTCCTCTTTCCAAAGCTGTGAAAAACACATACGATTGAATTTCACTTTTCCTGTGGTTGGTCCATCAGAAGTAGTATATCAAATGATAACTACTCTAATGCTATACCATGGATGAACCTCAAAAACATTATACTAAATAAAAGAAGCCAGACACAAAAGTTCACATATTAAATGATTCATTTATAGGAGTATCCAGAAAAAATGTACATGCATAGAAACAGAGAGTAAATTGGTGGTTGTCAGGGATTAGGGTGAAAGGAGAATGAGGAGCGACCGCTTAACAGGTACAGGATTTTCTTTCGGGGTGATGAACATATTTTGGAACATGGTATAGGTGGTGGTTTGTAACAACGTGAATGTACAAAATGCTACTGAATCGCATACTCTAATATGGTTGATCTTATGTGAATTTCATTTCAACTTTTTAAAAAGTGGGGAGGACTTCAGTCACTGTGCAAGACTTAAACTGCGTCGAAACCCTGACCTTTCCCTTTTTTCCACCTCTCTTTCTGATCATCTGCTTAAGTACCAATGGGGATTCACAGACCTCCTTACTTTTTTGCCTAGAACTCATCCAATCGGCTCCCCTGAGAAAGTGGCCTTCTTAGCTAAAGCCAGCCAGCCAGAAGCTTCCTGGCCATACACGTTTAGGTGGTTTTATAGGACTTGGCCTGTGGTCCCTCACTCTCCCTTCCAGTTTCTTTGCCTTCAGCAAGTAGGAAGCTGGGGAGCTTTGGCTCATGGTATATTCTACAAATAGTCCTTCATTGTCTGCCTTTCACTGAGGTGGTTCTGTTTGCAGTGCGTAAGGGCTCAGCAAACACGGCGTTGAGAAGCTCCAGTTACACATTTTGTAAATCCCAGGACTGGCTGAGCACCTACAGGGCCCACAACAACCTGCCCAGAAACGTCTCCAGCAGTGTCCCATCATTTGAAGAAGAGCTCCGGTGATTTTTGCTAAAGGCTTTATTTCTGCCAAGGATCGTGTCAACTTTCTAGACTGAAGTTTCTAAACTCAAATTCCAGCCAGAAAATGAGCTGGAAATCACAGAGTCAAGCAGTTTTCAGAATAATGTGTGAATTTTTCATCTGAATCCTGCCTGTGAATCCTTCAACAGTTCAAATAAGAACAAGAGTAATTGTTTCAGACATAATTAAGGAAGAAAAACAAACTGGTATGATGGGTATGAATCTCAGTGAATAAATTCAGGGGTGTCAGAAATAAAACTTAATTCTTCTATAGTAAGACTTCATTTTTACTTAGGAGGCTTAATTCTTTCTGGACAGGAGCAAGTTCTCTTGTCATGGGGAGACCCTGACCCTTGCCCTGAGCTTGTATTCCGGAAGGTCAGTGTCGTGACAAGTTTCAGGGAGGGAAGTATCTGGGCTTGGGTTGCAGTCTTTGCAGGATGGATAGGTCATCTTCCAATCCCACCCACCTGACTCCATCACCTACTTCCACGCCACACAGAGGCATTGAAATCATTTTGTGATTCTCTCCTTGATTAGCACATGAAAACCTTCAGGAATCCATAGCGCTGTCCACACCCTCTAGGTCTGGACTCTGTGCACACATTCCTTCGCTGGCCGTTCAACTTCCTTAGGACTCTGTCTCAGAGTTACCGGACCCGTTAGGTCTCAAATTGCTTCCTTTCTTTTAGTTTGGACCATCTCCCTGGGACTGTTTCAGAAGCAGTTGCAGCAACCCTTCCTCTGGAATTCACCAAAATCTCTCCTCACTTCACTTTCCTTTTATCTCCCCCCACCTACCTACCCCTCAGCACACACACATACCCCCGGCTGATGAGAATCTAAACTGCCCAGAACCTCCCAGAGGCTTGAATGGGGCAAGGGCAAGGAAACGAATGGGGGAGCAGAGTAGTATCATTACATATTTTTAAAAATATAATATATTCATTTTGCTTGGTTTCTTTAAAGACTGGTGACTAGAATAAAACAATTTTGCATGCCAGCCCACCTCCCCAAAAGCAGTGGATGAAATTCTGAACAAAAGAATGTACCCGATTTCAAGACATTGACCCTGATTCTTTCCTCCCACCCAAGATGGGGCATTGACCTCCTCCTCACCAACTGCTTGCACCAGCTTCCCTGTTTGCAAGCCTTACCCATCAAGGAGGTGCATTCCCACCTAGGACACCTGGATGCACGTGCACTCAAATCTCAGCATAGCTGGGGGAGGGGGAGAGTGTGCCCTAAATTGAAAAACACTCAAAATAATGGCTATGACTCTTAAATATCTGTAAGACAACCTTCATACACATTTCAATATAGGGAAAAATTATTGGTTTGTTGAGCATTTTTGCCCACACAGATGCTATGGCATTCAATTCTCTATATAGTAATTTTGATAACTGCCATCTACTGTGGTTAAATATGTCTGTATTTTGGTGTGGGATTGGGGGAGGCAGATAATGTTTGCTCCCCAGATGAATATTAAGCTCCTGGAAGGCTTTCATATGTGTGTGGTTTGTTTGTCTGTTTGTTTGTTTGCTTGCTTGTTTGTTGGCTTATTTTATACATATAGCTGTTCATCAACAGGCCGGGGAAACTGAACATCTCTTCCCAGTACAGCGGGGACAGGAATAACAACTAGCACTTGTTCTAGTCAGCAGGTGTTTTAAACAATGATAGCAAGAATTCACAGCTACCACATACCTCCATTTCTAACTGAACCAAACTCACTGTATATACTTGGGTGTTTAGTTCACCTCCACCGCACAGAACACAGTTTGGCAGCAACTTTGACCAACAAAGATTTCACTCAGCCACTGGCTGTGTACTGTTTATACCTTAGGCAGCCTGTGTTTTTTGCTTAGGCACCTGAATGGCAGGGGTTCTGCCCACACCAGAGAGCTCCATGTTTTGGATTCCATTTTTTATCCCATTATTTTATTCTGTATACGCAATATGATGCTTTGTTTAGAGAAGCTGCCTAAGAAATTCTTGCTAAAGAGAAGAGATGAAATTGTACACTATGAAGGCGAAGAGGATCCTGACAACACATCTAGCCTTTTCTGAAGCCTCCAGCCTGGCCATACTGAAGCCAACTCAAAAAATTGGGATTTACTCAATTTTTTTAAAACCTCCAGAAAAGATTTCTAAGTTCATTTTTGTAAAATCGTATGAATAGGGTCTTCAACCACTCTATCTAAACCTTTTTGCCACATCAAACATGAATATAACAGAGAGAAAATGGCCTGGACTCGGGGCAGAGAGGTCTGGAGTGAGGCCCAGCACTGTGGCTCACGGGGCTATGACCCCAGCAGCATGGTTTAGCCTCTAGGGACTTGATGAACTTCATCTGTAACATTAGAGAGGTTGATGAAGGGTCACAAAGCTCACTGACAACTCTAAAATTCTACTAGTCCTCATCATTTATGTGCCAGAGTGGGAATAGGGGGGCCCCTTAACTGTGTACAGCGTCTTCCCTTGCATTGCTGCTTTAAGGGACTAGAATACAAATGTTTTCTCTTATTCTCCTGGGAGGACTTGAAGATTAGCATCTCATTCTGCCACCACAGGAAAGGAAAATTCGATTTCTGGCTGCCAATGATCCTATGGCTTACTTTTGCAAGGCCATTAAAATCTACATTAAAGAACACCCGAAAAAGAAGTTCAGCAGAGAAGGATAAAAAGTCAGAGGGAGCAGGGGAATGCTCACCAGGCCAAAAAGAAATCAACTATCTTGGGCTGGAAGTGTGGGAGGGATTGGTGAAGGAGTCTGTCAGCCTGTCTACAGGAAGTTGCCCCCAGACTGAAAGAAACCTGAGTTAACAGAAACTCACAGGAGTCAAGTCATTGCCACCAACTGCCCAACCTTCAGTTAGGCACAAACCTTTCAAACCTGTACCCAGAGCCCTCCCCTCTTGATCATTCTGGTGATTGGCCCAAGAAGAGTCCACTTAGCCAGCACCTAGCACCCAGGACTGAGTACCTATTGGTGCAATAGGTTTTGTTCCATCTGGGCCTGACAAGTTTGTGAGCACATTCGCTACACAACACACCAGGACACAAGGAGCTAGGATGTCTAGTGGGAAAGAGGTAAAGAAGATGAGACCTCTTGAGCCAAGGAACTGTGGGAGTTTATAAAAACCCCATAAGGGCAGAACCAGCTTTCGTGGAGCCCAAAGCATATTCAATTTGGGGGCCCTCATTGAGAAAAGGAGCACAAAATTACACATACAAAATTAGGTAAAAATGTGAATATATATTTGGAATGAGCTAGGAAGTCATAATATGTCACAAGTTTTTGTTGTTGTTGTTGTTGTTGTTTTAATTCACAAAGACCACGAACACCACAAAATCCAGAAAAAATAAAATGTCTTATTCATTAATTGCTACCTCTATTACCATATTTTCCAGTGTATAAGACGACCGGGCGTATAAGACGACCCCCTAATTTTACAGTTAAAACGTAGGTTTAGGCCTATATTCGCTGTATAAGACTACAGCCGGGTTAGTCTTATACAGTGAATATAGGCCTAAACCTATGTTTTAACTGTAAAATTAGGGGATCGTCTTATACGTCCGGTCGTCTTATACGCTGGAAAATACGTATACTTGTTTTCTGCATTTATTTGTTGTTGTTTTTTAAGAGCTAGTTTATTATTTTTGACAGAAACAGAGAGAGGAGAGGGGGTCCAGAGCAGTGTCCATAGTTGAACTTCACTAGTTTTTGACGTGGTTTTGTTCCACACAGGTGGGCAGGGGCTGCACAGGGCAGGAACTGGGCTGGGGGCCTCCAGCATGGGAGGCATGCCCCCTCAAGCCAAGGGCCAAACCAGGGGGTGAGAACCGAACTGGGGGCCTCCCACATGAGAAGCACACCCCAGTTCAACATATGGATCCACACAGGCCAGGGCCTGGATTCGATCCTCAGTCCCCAGGGCTGCAATGTGAGCCCTTAACCCACTGAGCCATGCCGGCTTCCCCAAAAGTAGACCTATTTGTTGCATAACGTGATCACTTCTGCATAGGAATGATTTCATAACATTTCCTGTAGGAAACATAGAAAGATAAATCATCAGTCTGTCCTCTAGTATTGATACAGGATATTTAGCAAAACTTAGGTAGTCGGGGAGGCCTCAGTAGCCATGGTGCCAGTATCTAAGGAATGTGAACCGAGGGCTTCTAGAGCAAGGTGACCAGGAACTGAAAGACAGGATAAAGGACGCCAAGGCCAATGACTACGCCCAGACCCCCTTCAGCAAGAAAGACAATCCAATCAACAGGGCATATTATCTGAACATAAGGGTTAACAATAAATCCCAGAACTTCGGTGAACTGAGAGATAAAAGCAGGGCCTTGCGTAAAATAAAGGGTGTAAAAGCAATGGCTTGCAGTCACAGTGAAGGCATTTCCATTTTGGTCACCCAGCTTCCTTCTGCAGGCATTCCACTTCCAGGTGCCCCTCTCATTAGAGAGCTTTCCTTCTTTCAGCAGGCATTTTATTTTCGGATGTCCCCTCTCCATGGAGAGCTTTTACTCCTTCCCTTTCTTACTAACCTTTGCTGCTTCACCTTTCCTGTGGAGTCCATGTTCTCATTCTTCGAGTTCGTGAGACCACGAACATCAGACGCCACCATTCACAAATTTTCCTGCATCATTATGATTGATCAAATCTTTGCTGGCTGGGCTGCAAAAATGTGATCTCACATGGACATCATCAATGTTTTAGTACTGCTGTAGGTTTGTATCTACAAGTACAGAAATTCTAATAGGTTTTACGTTGTGCAATTCCCATGTTAAAAAAGACTATATATGTGATGTGTTTATAATCACATATACTGCGTTATTTTTTTTTAATTTTCTTATAGGCGAGAATTTTCATTTAGCTAGGTATCAATGAAACCAACCCTCCACTTAAAATGTTACGTATCAGATATAACCAAAACAATTGAAAACAGGGCTGTGAAGTGATATTTGTAATCCATGTTTGTAGCAGCATTGTTCACAAAGCCATAAGGTTTGCAGGTAACTCTAGTCCATTGGAAGATGAACAGATCAACAAAATGTGGTATATTCATACAAAGGAGTATTATTCAGTTTTAAAAAGGAAGGAGATGCAAACATGCTACAACATGGATAGACCCTGAAGACATGCTAAGTGAAATAAGCCAGTCACAAAAAGAACAAGTAGTATATAATTCCACTTATATGAGATATTTATATCAATATGCGATATCTGAATCCACCACATGCAACCTAGAGGTATTTTTAGCTCATCTTCCTCTTGTTTGGATCCCAGAGATGCCTCAGTTGTACTGCCAGCATTCAACACAAGAGGAAGGGCAGCACAGGGAAAGAACAGTGATCTGAACTGATTATGGTGACGATGTATTACTTTTGCAAATTTTAGAAAAACAAAACATGTGAACATACTCGTATGTCTAGCATATCTCCTAAGACCTTGGAAGGGGTCCAGACAAATGAGGAGCCCTAAGGGTAGCTTCATCGACGTCTCTGTACATTCACCTCCGCACTCCCTTTTCACTTAATATCCTCTCTACATCAGTGTCATTTCTACTTGTTTGTTCTTACAGGATATGTAAACTGCCAGGTCAAAATTCTTTGTGTAATAATCCTTTTGAATAGACATTCTATATCACTTTTTATATTCTCTGCAAATATGTCTAGTCTTTTTAACTTGTCTCTGCAGCTACTGTTTTTCAAATCTTTTATCATGCCTGCATCTGCGTGAGATCTATCACGGATTATGAACTACTTGAAAACAAGAAATATTTCTGCCATAAAACTCAGTGCAGTACTACAGGTTATCACATGCCTGATGAATGTATTTGGATAAGGTGATGCATCTGTGCTTGTGTGGAGGGCGGTTGTGTGTGAAAGCTTACCAAGTTGTTTATATCCACCTTTGGTTGTAGTGTGCAGAACTCTGTACAGGGTTTTTAAGTTTTGGGGTGTGTGTGTGTGTGTGTGTGTGTGTGTGTTTACTACAAGGTGTATCTATATCTGCATCACTTACGAATTGAGTTCAACTGTGAATAGCAAAGACTAAAAAAAAAACAAAGAGTGGTTTAACTAAGATTTCTTTCTTTCTTGTGTAATAAGAAATCCAAAGGCAAGCAGTCCCAGGCTGGGATGGGAGCTCCCTATTGTCACCAGGAACCCAGGCTCCTTCCAGTTCTGTTCTGACAGTGCTGTCCCGTATCCTCATACTTACAAGGTGGTTGCTGAAGTACCAGCCCTTTGGAGGCCATCGTAACTGTATTCCTAGAAGAAAGAAAGATAAAGGAGGTGGAAAAGTGAAAAACAGGCTTCTTAGAGGCCTGTCCCTTTTTTTTTTTTAATATATATATATTTATTTATTTATTTATTTTTGACAGAGAGAGAGAGAGAGAGAGAGAGAGATACAGAGACAGAGAGAAAACTGAACCAGGGGAGCTCCCAGTTCAGCATATGGTTCTGCACGGGCCGGGGTCGGGATTCGATCCCTGGTCCCCGGCGCTGCAAAGTGAGCGCCCAACCCACTGAGCCATCCCGGCTTCCCCGTGTCCCTTTTTTAAGGCATGTTCTTGGAAGTTCTGCTAAACAATTGGCTATAACACATTGGTCACCCTCAGCTGTAAGGAGAGAGATGGGAAGAACTTTAGAAACATGGCCTTTCACCAGATATGTGCCTACCCAAAATGAAAACTGGGACTCTGATACCACAGAGAAGGGGAGCTACTGGGTAAATTACCACCACTTCTGCTGTAATACCTTAGGCTGCCTTGGTCCTACGCACACTGAGCGGAATCAAAGGTTGCCCCTTGCCTCTCATCTCTCTCTCCCACCCCTACTTAGAAACCAACATTTCCAACCTCCTAGAAAGAAACAGAAACTCATTCCCTCTTGGGGATAATGATAAGAAATGTTAAATGCTATCTTTCTTGGGAACTTGTACATTAACCAGGAGCAAAACCTTGAATTAGGGAAATAAAGTCACCTTCATACATATTCAGGGATCAAAAAGTGAGCTGAGAATGATTGGGTTTGGGAAAGAATGATTGAATTTGGATTCTCCTGTCTCTGAAAATTAGATCACACAAGACAATGTTCCTGTTTGCTTGCTTTTGTTTTCTTTTTTAATGCTCTAATTTTAATTTCAGAGCATCTCTGAGCACTAATGGTAAATAAATGTATTATCCACCATGAATCCTAATGGTTTTTTATTTATTTTTTATCTGCCCATAGCTCATAATTTCCCTGACTATAACTATGTAGTATTGTTTTTTTCTCCCTGAAATGGGTGAACATCTCTTTAATACTAATACTAATTGGGTTTTGGTGCCATGGTTTTTACTGGATGTTTGTCATTCACACAGCAGGCAAGGCAACATGGTGGCAAAGTGCTTTACATTTTGTGTCGTGGTTACTCCATAACGGGCCTGCTTCAGCACACACTTTGGCAGAACGTTTTATTCCACCGAGTCTGTCAAGGGGGCATTAAGCAGAAAATGAGGTTTAGTGCCTATGCTGCCATAAAACATATGTGTTAAAAAGAAATGCAATTGCATCTGAATTACTGTGGCTTTATTTTGAGTACTATGGGGTCTTCGGGCAAATACTTCTGCAAACAGCTTTGAGAAAGGATGGTAATGACTGGCACTTGTAGAGTATGTTCTGGTTTCTAAAGAATTTTCAGGTTTATTGTCACTGCCTAACTCTTCTCTGTTCTCAGCTGCTAGCAAATGGGCTGTGTTTCACCGTTTTGTGATGACCTCTGGGATGTAGCTTTTGATCTCCTTTGCCTCCAGAATAATGCTGAAAGTTTTAATAATGGCCCAAACCACAGGTTTCCAGAAGCAAGAACAAACTCACTATTCCCTGATCTTTTTGTTCCCATAAAGAATGCTGTTTCCTCTGAAGCAAATAGATCTCTGCCAGGCAAGTCAGTGAGGGCCCGGGGATTACAGAGAGGAAAGGGATGTTGGAGTCTAAGGATAATTCTTTTCCACCTCATTTTATCATTTCCCTTGCTCTCATTCCATGGTACCCTGACGCAAGACCACTGTAGGCCAACAAATGCACTTGTTTCCATCAAGAAATCAGTCACTGAACCTCAGAGTTGACAGAAAACATAAAAGATGTGAAGCCCAATCAACCAGATCTGTACCAGCCACTTTTCAATTTCATTTTCTAGAAGGAGCAATAGGATCAGGAGTTAGAATTCCCTAGGAAAATAGGGCAACAGGGTCACGGATCACAGGGTCCCAATCTTCTGAACATTTAACCTCTCTAGCTATGAAAGTGTTCAAGTATCTCCGTACTTAAAGGAAAAACATTCAACTATCTCTTATCAAAAAAAAAGGGTGGGGGGGGGAGCCGGGATGGCTCAGTGGGTTAAGCACTCACTTTGCAGCGCTGGGGACCAAGGATCGAATCCCGGCCTGTGTGGAACCATATGCTGAACTGGGGAGCTCCCCCAGTTCAGTTCTCTCTCTGTCTCTGTCTCTGTATCTCTCTCTGTCCATAAATAAATAAATAAATAAATAAAACTTAAAAAAAAAATTGTGCCTTTAAAAAAAGATCTCTTAGATTCTTGTCACTGGGGCTCATGCCCAATTCCTTTTAACCCCTTCTCATTGAAAAATCTCCTTACAGCGTGCCACATACATTACTCCTTCCTCACTTCACACTCAGTCTTCTGACTACTGAAATCTGGCTGATCCTTATCACATCTCTAATTACTTCCCACTGACAAACCCAACGTACACTTACAGTCTTTTTATTGCAAGACTCTGCTCTTTTGGCTGCTGTGACAATGGCCTCTCCTGACCTCCCTATGGTTTGTTCCAACACCTTCCCAAGCTCCCTTACCAGGTTCCCATCCTTGTTTCTCGCCTTTCTCTCTCTCTCCACACCTCCCTGGGTTAGCTCATTCATTCCTTTTATTTCAAGTACTCCCTATACGCTGATGCTTCTTTAATGGCTCCTAGTGCCCATTTTTCTCCCTCAGCCTGACTCAGATATCATTTATCTAAAAGAACACCTCCACTGAGTGCCCTAAAACTAAACATCTTGTCTCCCTTTTAACCATCTTTCTTCTCTACTCCATTTTTCACTTGGTGGTTCTATCATCCACTCACTCACCCATGTTAGAAAACCCAGAGCCTCCTCTTTACTCTTCATCAGCCTGACATCCAATCTTCTCCATACTTCTTGACCCATCTCTTCTTTCTGTTCCTGCTGTTATGACTTCAATTCACAACTCTGTCACCGCCTGCCTGCATGACTGTCACATCTCCTAACTGATATCCATAATTGCATATTTTCCTGCCAGAGTGTTTTGTCTGAGATGAGAATCTAAGCAAAGGGATAAAATCCAAGGTCCCTACTGGGGCTTTAGTCCTGACTTCCTTCTCCAATCTCACTGTCTCTTTCTACCTTGTACATCTCTCACAAGCCAGCAAAATAGAGGCGCTGGAAGCGCCCAGGACTCACTCAGTACTGTGGTCTCCAGCTATAAGCTGGACATTCTGCCTGGAATGCCCTGCGTGCCTCTCTTTTTTTTGCCTCTCCTTCATCTAGTTAAACACTACTCAGCCTTTAGCCTGATTACAGGTAGCCTCCCCAGCAAGCCACCCAAGTGCGGGTTTTCCTTGGTGCCCTCATAATACTCCTTGTGTATTTCTACCCCAAGAATTTGACCCTTTTCAAAAATAATGTATCCATGTAGGTGAATTTACTGTGGAGTTAATGAAGCTTCAAGGCTCTCATTCACATAAACCCCTTTCAAGGACCTTTCCTAAATGTGTATTCCGAACTTTCCATTCTTGTTCCTGACGAGGGCCCTCAAATGTATATAAGCTCCAGGCCCCACAAAATCTGGATCTGCCTGCTTTGAAGTCGATTTATCCTCTAGTTGGTGTGGGCAGAGCAACACACACTAGGCACTTAATAGCTGGTTGTTGGAAGGGTGATCAACCTAGAAATCAAAGGCAAGATTGGGAATGGAGCAAAAGACCAGCCATAAGTACAGGCTGAGGCAAGATGTGGAAGCAAAAATCCAGAACGAGAAGTGCCCTGGTTCCCTGAGAACAGCCAAGAGAGGGACATTAGCCAGGACACCAGAGTCTGAGCCAGGCTGCGAATCAGACCTCACACAGAGAGCAAGGGTCAGCAGCCTGGCAGACAAACACGGGCCTGGAATGTCACACCCCAGTGGGCAAAGCACAGCAGATCCAAGGGCAGGCCGGTGGCCAGGAAACAGAGGAGGGAGACAGGCTAGCAGGAGGACAACAGCCAAACAGCCACAACAGGCAAGCACTTCCCGCATGGCCCTTCTAGGGCTCTGTAGCTACAGAAGCCATCCCAGAAGGGCAGGCAGCCCAGGGCCAGGGGTAGGAATTCAGAGCGCCTAGCCAAGTGATGGGGCACCAAGTGGGCAGAGGGAGCCAGCAGCTGTGGTGGGCAGACCGTGACTGCCAATGGTTTTCCCACTTGGATTGGAGTCAAGGGGTATCTATTTCCAAACCTGAGCAGCTACCAAACACAAAATGATGAAAATGCTGCTGAGTTCCCAAAACCTTCATAAAAAATAAAAAATAAAGGCATCACAATCTGTATCTATCCCGTTTTGAGGTATTCCTTTAAAGATTTGCTTTCAGTGATATGACAATAAATAGTGATGCCGCAGTATAAAATCAGGACAGCAGTTATGTAAAGAAGGCAAAAATTGCTTCGTTAAAATGCATGGAGGGAGAAGAGATGGATTATAGTATAGATCATGTTGGAGATGAGCAGATTACTGAGCACCAGGCCCACAAGGGAGACAGATTAATGGAAAATAAATAAAGGGGCTTCAGAAAAACAGCACGAAGCAGAACACTGGTCTGCTGCTTATCACAGAATTTAAGCCCAAATGTGTACGGAAAACCATTTCTTTTTATTTGGAATGTTGATTTGAAAGTTAATGTTATTTTCTCCTTTTCCTATTTCTCCATCTATCATTTGGATAATTAACGATAATATTTAAAACTAGAAAACATCAACATGGACAGTGATTGCATTACAGCCATGAGTGGAACATCTAATGCTCACCATGGAAAAACATCCAGGGCATAGTACAGTTTTCTTAACAGTATAGAGAGGATGCCAGGATAGCTCAGTGGGTTAAGTACCCGCCTTGCGGCCATGGGGTCTGAGGATCAGGTCTGAGGGTCAGGCCCCAGACCATGCCGATCCATATGCTGAACTGGACGGTGCTTTCCATGTGGGAGGCCCCCGAGTTTGGTTCTTGCCTCACCCCACCCCCTGCCCCATTTAGGCCCCTGGCTCAAGGGGGCATGCCTCCCATGCAGGAGGCTCCCAGACCAGTTCCCGCCCTGCACAGCCCCACATCCACCTGTGTGGAATGAAACTATGTTGAAAACTGATGACGTACAACTGTGGAGACTGCTCTGGGCCCTCTCCCTTCTCTCTGTCTCTCAAACAATAAAAACAAAATAACAGTATGGAAAAATCACTGAGTGTTATAAGAGAATTAAGACTTTACTACTTGTTTTGCTGAAAAACTTCCTGGATGCTATATTGAAGGGAAAGTCACTTAAGTATTGGGAGACAAATGGAATCTGGAACTAGATGACCCAGGGTTCAAAAGGCAACTCTAACACTTACACTGTGTAGGTAGGACAAATCACTGAGACCCTCTGAGCTTCAGTTTTTGACAGGAAAAAATGATACCTGCCTTAATTAACTCCAAGTTTTCAGTGTATCACAAATGATACATTATTTTCAAAAAAGACAGCTGGTAAAAAAAAACAAAAAACAACTGTGCAAACACAAATTATGAGTTGCATCTACAAATTCCACTATTTTGGGTTTGGGTTTTACATAATTGCTCTAATTGGTGAATAAGAAAACATGTAGCAATCACCTGAAAATCATACCTATCATTTATTTATAATGTTGAAACGGGCAGTCAAAGACAAGTAGTGACTTTAAGAATGGTTTTAGTTTCTGATATGTACTCACTCATTTTAAAATTAGGCTTACATTTTCTACAATGCCTAAGGTTAAACAAGTCACCTCTTTTGAGCTTAATAAGCTACATTAAAGTATTTATGATAATTATGTATACTTCTTAACACTTATATGCTCAATTAGAAACTTATATGCTCAATTTTTACTTAAGATAAGTAAAAATAGCTGAACTATATGTAGGAACCTTTGAGAAAATGTAGGGAAATGTTATCAACTATAAGATAGAAAGAGAACTCTGTGACAACTAATAATGCCATTGGGGATGAGGGGAAAGCAACGAAAGCAAAAAATAAAACTGCATGACAACTTTCTGTACTGGAGCCACCCCTCCAGGGCTCATGAGCCTCTTTCCCTGAGAGGAAACATAGAAGAAGGGAATTCATAGGAAAAACTACAGCTACTGTCACTGCATTTGGTCTTGGGGCCACAATAGGTGCTCATCATGTCCCTCCTCCACTCTTCATTCCAACTTCCCCTCACCCTCAACTATCCCCTCTACAGGTCTTGGTGGCTTACCTGATCATGTGACCCCAAGTTTTTTCCCAAGGGAACTGAGCAGCTGGTAATCATACTCTTTTAAGGCAGAGCCACTGTGCACATCCATCAACAGCATAGGTGTCCAACCTCTTGGCTTTCCTGGGTCATACTGGAAGAAAAATAATTGTAAAAAATACACCAACATTAACAATAGCTGAAGAGCTAAAAAAAATCACACACAAAAATTTATAATGTTTTTAGAGTTTACAAATTTGTGTTGGGCCACATTCAAAGCTGTCCAGGGCCGCATGTGGCCCACGGGCCACAGGTGGGACAAGCTTGATCTACAGTTATAATACGGCAAGGAAGAACCAAGAGGTGCCAAAGTAAAGTATCTCAGTATCCCTCTCTCCCTGCACCGTGTAAAAGCAGTCTTACTTCCACCTGCTGATTCTTGCCCTGTCAAGATCATGGCATTTTCCTTGCTTTTTCTTTTTTAAACATGGAGAGTTCAAAGTGCCAAGAGCAACCATAGCTTGTAGCTCAGTGAGAGCCTCACTGTGTCCCTTGGCAACAGTGTGCCCCTTCTGAGGTTTAGGACCTCTAACCCTATGAAACCCAGAGTTGTGGGGATGGTAAGCAACATTTCCGCAGGTAAGTCATTGAGAATGAGGGTAAGTGGAAACCACTCTTACTTCCACCACTTGGTCCCAGAATCCATGTATCCTTCCTATTAAGGCCATAATGTCATATAAATGTCTCTAATTTGGTGCATATAATGCATCTGGAATGGTGGTATTTTTTTTTTCTTGCAAAATATTTTCTCCACTTCAGGTGGGCCTTCAGTTTTTCAAGCTCTATGAAATCAATTCATTCTGAATGATGAAGTGAAGATATTTTATGGTGAGATGCCATGCTATGTAGGATTCCATGTCTATGGACCAAACATTCCTGTAGCCCCTAAATAGTGGTGCTGGGTGAGGCCCCAAGGGAAAGAACACGTATAAGCATCAGTCCCTCAGAAGACAAACCAATGATAGCTCCAGCACAGAAGGGGCCCACTGTAGTGGACTTGCCTCCAATTGCCAGGTCTCCTTGGGGAATGTGATGCCGTATCAGGTGTTCAATGCTGACCTTTGGTCTTGGCAGTTTGGACAATCAAAGGAACAGTAAGTAGCTAGATAGGCCTGGATAACTGGAAATGCACACTCTAGGGCCTAGGTTTAGCATCCATCTCTGCCACCGGAGCCATTCCACTCACGTCCAGTAAGTCATTTCCATGGTGGTCAATGACGACAACTAGATGACATCAACTAGTTGATTCATTTTATCTGATTGATTATTCAGGTCTATTGTATCTTAATGTGTAGCATAAAAATCTTGGGATATTGGGATAGCTCAGCAGGTTGAGCACGTGCCTTGCAACTGCGAAGTCCAGGAATAGAATCCCAGACCCGGCCCATGCAAATCCATATGCTGAACTGTGGCACAACTGGTAACCAACCACTGGGATGGCAGTGAAGGTTCTCATCTCCCATGTGGGAGGTTCCTCAGTTCGGTTCCTGCCCTGTGTGACTCCACAGCCACCTGTGTGGAAAGAAACTATGTCACAACTAATGATGTATAACTATGAAGACTGCTCTCCCCTATTCTCTCTCTCTCTCTCTCTCTCTCTCTCTCTCTCTCTCTCTACCTTCTCAAACAATAGAATAATTATTAAAAAAAACCTTCACATTTATGGCCTACTATCATATATCTATCCATATGCCTCTACACCAGACCTCCTTGTCTCCAATCTTCCATTTCTTTTCTTTCTAGGTCCCTGTCCAGCTGACCAGATCATTGGCCACTTCTCCCATACATGGATGACTGGGTGCGTTGTTTTCGACTTCACTCATTAGGTAAATTTCCATTCATCGCTGTCTTTCAAAGCCACAGTTTTACACAGTGGTAATACAGCCATTATCTATTTTTGGTTTACACTGATATACTGAGATCACTCCTCTATAAATCAAGTTCAGTTTTTTTCCTCCTCTTTTAGATGGTCGTATGGGACCTCCCGTGTGGCCATAAATCTGAGCTGGGAGAGGAATGTTGGTGTAATCATGATAGGTGACAGCAGATCTGGGCCACCTACTCATACAGCTTATTTAGACCCTCTTGTTCTGACTGGAATTAATCCTAGATGTACCTTTTTCTTCTTAAGATGTACTACTACTGGGCATCACCTAATGATGCATGGACACTTGGTATCATATAGTTAATAGACCCATTTTTACAAGGGCTCCATAATATGCTAAAAAATTTTCCCCCCAAAACTACACAGTTCTCTGTTGAGATAGCATGGCTTTGCTCCACAATGCTAGGGGCCTGCATTATAATTCTCCCTCTGGATCTTGCCATAAACTCCACACTGAATCTTTTTTCATCACCAACATCCCCAATTCCAGTAGCTAAATCCTATGGCCCATATAGTAAAATTTCTTGCATCACAACCCAAACACAGCCATTTCCTGCTCCAGGGCTCAATCACAGCTGACTATTTCTCTGTCACCTAGTATATGGGCCAGAGCAGGATTCCTATGGAATGTGCTTCCTCTAGAACCCAAACAGTTCTACCAGGTGCTATATTTATTTCTTACTTGAAGGGAATGCAAAATGCATCATTTGTCTTTTATTTTGGAAGTGACATCCTGGTATGCCCCTGACCGTTGGACTTCTAAAAAAAACTTTACTGAAACTGTAGGTTCCTGAAAATGTCATAGGATTTATTTCTCAACCTCTGGAGAGCTTGCCAGCAACCTCTTGCTTATCTTGCCAAATCAACACAATGTCATCAATGTGATATGATAGATTAATGTATAACTTGCAGGATGTCCAAGTAATCCAGATGTCTTCAGATTATATTATGACAGAAAGCAAGAGCTTTAGCGTAGCCCTGGGATAAAACTGTAAATGGATATTATCCATTCTACATGAAGATGAATTATTTCTAATCCTATTTTCTGTTTAAAATAGAAAAGAATGGTTCTGCCAAATCAGTAGTCATGTACCACGTGTCTAAGGACTTAATTTCCTTCAGCCACAAAAATGGAACCAGTACAGCAGGCACAATTTGTGTTAGTCTATAGTCTTTCTCTAGAAGCCACCCTGTTGGAGCAGGGCCCAGACTAGGAAACTACATGGAAATACCATGCAGAGTATCCTTGCAGCCTTTAGGTCTTTAATGATAGCACTAACCCCTACCCTTTCACCAAATTTGATGTTAATTTTGATTTACATTATTGGCCATGAAAGAGTGGGAGCCTCGGAGAGTTCCACTTAACCTTCCCCACCATGGTAAGTGTTTATTCCATAGCCAAGCACTGAAGGTGTGAGAGGGTTACTACAATTGCAAATGATATCAGTTCTAATAATTTACCATCTTATGTGCCTCAGAGACTATGTTATGATTTCTATATACAATAATTATAATAATAGGAACCTGCACTTGAGAAAATCACAGTCCATATGGGAAGACAACTGTGTAAACCCATTGTTAAGGGTTATTATAAAGATACAGGGATATACAATGACCATATGAGTGAATACTTTTTTACATGGTCTTTCTATTAAATGGCATATTGTCAGATCTTTTGAAAAAATCCTCCATTCTTTTCCAATACCCATAGTAAGCACAATTTCTAGCATATTTCAAATATATATAATAGGCATCGTTATATAATTCTCTTCATTAATCAGTCCAATTTTGTCAGATTTAATATTTGCTGATCATCTCTGTCAGTAACACTCATAATGAATCTAGATAAAGAATCAGGAGATGTATTTACTTCTTGGAGAAAAGACAGAAGAGCATCCAGTATAACTAAAATGTATGGAAGATTGCATCAGAATGTCCTGGACGTCAAAACAGAATACCTCAGAGAGTGGGCCCTATCCTCTTCCATATACTCATTCATTTCCTTATTTAAATAAATGTTGATTGAGTGCTTTGTATGTGCCAGACACTGTGCTAGGCACTGAGGACAAAGATTGAGTGAACAAAATACATGAAAACCCATATCCTCATGGAATGCCTGTTCTGGTAGGGAGATAGGCAATACAAGTAAGCAACTTAAATGTGCGCAATGTCAGATAGCAACCAATGTTGTATAGGAAAATAAAAAGCGCAGAGATAGGAGGCAGAAAGTGCTGGAAGTAGGAAGAATTGGACTATTAATTAGGTTGGTCATGACAGGCCTCCCTGAAAAGGTGACAATGGGACAGAGAGTTAACCAAACGAATGAGTTATGCAAATTTCTCAGGTAAGAGTGTTCTAGGCAGAAAAAAATCATATTCAAAGGCTCTGAGAAGAGAGCATGCCTGGCATAGAGGAGGAGCAGAATGACAGAAAGGGGTAATGAGAGTTGAAACAAGGGGAGTAATGGGGATACAGGTTGTGTTGGGCCCTGGAGGCCCTTATAAGTAAGAACTTTGGTTCTTTAACTGAGTAAGATGGAGGTATTCGGAGAATTTGGAGTTGAGTAGTGATATAATCATATTTACTCTTTAAAAGCTAACTATAGCTGTTGTATAAGGAAAGTCTATAGTGAAGCAAGGGCAGACACAAGGTGACGGTGAATGGACTAACCTGAGGAAGTCTATAGGACGAGCAGGCTTAGGAAGGAGAATTAGGAGTTGTGCTTGGGACATATTATTTGGTATGTCTACTAGGATCCAAGTTGAGATATGGGGTTGTCAGTTGCTCATATGAGTCTGGAATTCAGGAAGAGAATGGGGCTAGTGATGGATATTTCAGAGTCATCAGCCAACAGAAGAATTTGAGTCATGGAAATGGGAGTGTGTGTGGCTAGAGAAGGGGTCTAAGGCCTGAGCTGTGGGACCCACTGACATTTCAAAGCTGTGGAGAAGAGGATAATCCAGTGAAGGAAAGTAAGGAAGATCAGCCAGTGAGGTAGAAGGAAAACAAGTATTCCAAAAGACAAATGAGGAAAATAGTCCAAGAGGAGGTAATGTCAATTGTGTCATATACTGCTGAGAAGTCAAGCAAGATATACAGCGAAAATTGGCCAGTAGATCTAACAACCTGGAGGTCATGGTGACCTTGATAAGATAAATTCAGTAGATTGGAACACAATTGAAAGGAGGTGGTGGGGAGGAGATGTTGGCCTTTATATTATCGTCTCTTTGGTCTTTTTATTTCATTTTTAATTTGAGTCCATGCATTTAATAAGTGGAGAGGACACACGACAGAGGGGAGATTCTGAAATTAAATTTGGCCCTATTAGGGCCAAACAAACCCAATCCTAATTTACAAGGTATCTCTGTAAGATAATAAAATCACTCACAATGAAATCAATTCCCCAAAGAGAATGGACTTCAACAGACCATGTAATTACAATCTCCAATATTCTCTACCAAAAATCTAACAAAGTTTTTTTTTTTTAAGTTGGGAACTTAGTCACAACACTTTAGTTTTACATTTACACATGTATTCAAAATTGCAAAGTTACTCAAAATTATAGATGTTCTGAAAAATTTGAGGCATATAATGACGCTACATAGCACTCATTCTCTTGCCTTTGGGCAGAATTACTTCTGAACTTTTATGAACATTTCACTGTTAAAAATGGTTTTTAACTTAAGAACATTTAAGCTAATAGCTACTGTGTGCATACTAATATATTCAGCATTGATCTTTATCAAGATTTCCTTCAATCCCTGATTATATTGCACCACCAGAAAGCGGTAACTCAGTTCTCCTGGTGCAGGAACATTTTAATGACTTTGGGTTCTTTTGAAGAACTTGAAAATAAATCATTAAAAGTCTACCTTATTTTATTCTATAAAATGTGCCCAAATAAAACCCTGCCTCTGTCCTAGAATCATGCTCCATTTTCCCCCATCCTTTGCATCAAAAGGCATTGTTTGGATTTGCCCATACTGTATTCTCTTTCAATGAGCTCCCCCAGTGTGATAGGCAGTGACAACCGCAGTTCACCATCTGTATGACAAGATGGTCTTTTAAACACCATCCATCTATCCTCAGGGTGAAACTATTACCATTCCTGTAATTTGTCTCCATTAGTCCTTTACTCCAGTCCAACGGTCATTTTCACCTCTCTTGTCAAATTGATTGGGCTACAGAATTCTAGGAAAATTCTGGCCTGATTGCTGAATGATTTGAGTATTCTCTAGTTCTTAAGAGTTCAGTTTCTCCTATAAAATTCCAATGTTCTTTTTGTAAATTATTGTTATTATTCTTAAAAACAGCATTGCCTTAGAGGAATACTGCCTTTCAAGGCAGTTGTGCTTGCCTTTCAAGATGTGTTTTTCAGCACACATATTGTTTATTCCATTTATAGGTAGAATTTTCATGTTTCCTTTACAGACATTCATCTATTCAACAGTTACTTAGGGAGCAGCTATTACAGCAAGATATGTGAACCCTGTCGAATACAGAGTTCAATCTGGCTCATATTCTGCCCTGGAAGAACCTGTGGTTTAGAGAGGGAAAGTAGGGCAAATCTTGTTGACATACAATGTAGTACAGGGAAGAAAGTCTTTCCAAATAGGAGTCCAAAGGAGGACAGTGAGGAGGTGATGTTTGAATGACTCTTGAAGAGTAATTGGGTAGATTCTGGTGTGGGGTTTAGAGAACTAAAATGATAAGAGAAAACTTCTAGAGAAGAGACCTGTATGAGCATAAAGTAGCATTTGGAAGAGTGTGAGTCAGTGCAGGGATTGAGGCTTTGATTGCTTAGTAGCATGCATGAAGGGGAGTAGCAGAGGTAAAGTTGGAAAGACAGGTTAGAGCCAGACCTTGCCATGCTAAGAACGCCAGGTAGAAGAATACAGGCACCATTCCTTAGGCAGTGAGATCGCCCCGGGAGATTTTGGAGTAGAGAGAAAGCAAGGTGAGAGCATTAATGTGTTGGATGAACTGGGATGATGCCATCCTCTAAAAGGGAGGCCAATTGTAGGGTTTCAGTGATCATAGGCTGGGCCTTGATGAAGGTGTAGAAGAACAGAGATGTAGAATTAGGGAGGAGGTGAAAGAGATCAAGATATTTCATAGCGAATTAATAGAATCTGGCATCTGATGAAATGCAGAAGGCACAGGGCAGGGAGAAGTCAGAGTTAACCCTGAGAGTTTGAGACTGGCTGAGATGAGGATTACAGAAAGGAAAGATTTGGGAGAAAAAAAAAATGTCATGGAGAGACTGTAGAAGGTGCCTGGTAACTGTTGGAAAAATAAAACAGTCTTTTAAAAAAGCACTCAGAGCTGAAGTTACAAACAAATGTGGAAATCATCTGCACAGACGTGACAACCAAAGTCACAACTGTGGATGAGATTGTTAATTGAGAAAGAGCCAGTTGCTGTCTATACATCTCAAAGTCAAATAGTGTTTTGCTAATTATCCACTTAGTTTGATGAATGTAGACAGCCAATATCAGATCATTACAGCCTAGAAACGTTACAAACTGAATAGCCCAGTTTTCAACCCACATCAATCAAATTAAACAAATCATTATCAAATCTTCCCTTGGCTTTGTGCTGTGTCTGTACAGCCAGTGGGTACCTGCTCATATTGAAATTAAAAACCTGATTCAAGACCCTGAAGTGCCAGTGTCATATCTCCACATCTGCAGTCATCTCAGCTATCACCTGGCCATAGTACCTTACATCAGGGTTCCACTGTGCAGTTTACAGAGGGCTTCATCAATCGTATATCCTTTAAATGAGAGTTCAACACAATAGATAGGTTTAATTCCATTTCATAGATGCATAAATATGAGGCTCAGAGAGGTTATAAATTACCTAGGGTCATATGGCTCATTAGTGGAGTTAAAACTAACCAAGGCTTCAGACTCCAAGTAAATGGCAGGAAAGTTTCTGTTTGGTGTTTGTTTGTTTGTTTGTTTTACTAAACTCTACTGCCTGACCTTTTTTTAAAAAGGAGGAGAATATTATATTCACTACTAATTAGCACAGCTGAATGGAACAGGAGGTTATTTGTGGCCGTTGTTCACTTCTTTTCCCTTATGGCCATTTCTTTTGCCTTCTTTGTGTTGCCTGACCTTTAGGGAAAAAGAGAATATTATATGAGTATTATGTTTATGACTAATCAGCACAATTAAATGGAGCAGGAGATTTTCTGTGCCCAATGTCTACTTCTTTATGGTCATTTCTTTTGTTTTCTCTGCGTTACCTCACTGAAAATGATCGGGTGGGTAGGTGAGTCAGTGCAGTGCATGTGTGTGTAGGCACACACACATACACCACCTTCCTCACTAGATTCAACCTAATAGGCTAATTTAGAAAGATAGCTATATCTCAGTGATCTTTCTTGTCAAAACCACAGACCCTATTTCAAAGTTTACTTTTCGTGCTTTTTTAGCTACAGGCAACCAATACCAGCACTCACATCTTCTTGTATCACATTGCACAAGACAAATCTGTAGTCCTATATAACTCTCACATCTTTCATAACATAACTGCTAAGTCAAGCGTTATATTGAATTCTACTCCATGGTACAAGAAAAGATCAGTCTAAATGAGAATCAAGGTATATTTTCCAGGAAGGATGATGAGAAGAGCAAAAGAGTGCCGAAAATCACTTTCTACCTTGCTCTAATCTTACACAGATTTACAATATTTGTCAAAACTCTGTTAGATCCTAATATGTGAGGTTCATAATAACACACTTGGGAATTAATTTTAAAAAGAAATTGGAGGGGATGCTGGGTAGCTCAATAGGTTGAGCACTTGCCTTGCAACTGTGAGGTCCAGGGATTGAGTCCCAACCCCAGCCCACACTGTACTGAGCTGCCGTGCAACTGGTAACCGCCAAGCCCTGTGGTGAAGGTTCTTGCCTCCCATGTGGGAGGCCCTCAGTTTGGTTCCCACCCTGCATGGCCCCACATCCACCTGTGTGGAATGAAACTATGTCATAACTGATGATATACAACTATGGAGACTGCTTTGGGCCCTCCCCCTTTCTCTCTGTCTCTCTCTTTCTCTCTCCCCACCCCAACCCCTTCAATTTCTATCAAACAATCTAAATAAATCTTTAAAAAAGAAATTGGAGAAAAACATCTTAATATACTTTCACTTCAGCATGTTCTGTCCCTCTACCAAGAAAAAGGAGAACCCCTCAGACCATTCTTAACTGTAATGGTGGGGGGGGGGGGAGCGATCGGTTAGGCAAGCATTAACCTTCCCTTAACCTATTCTTCCTTCCCTTAACTCATTCTACCCATTTATTGTCATTGGGATGGAAGAGTTTCCTGAGGAAACAGAAGACTTGACCTATGATGCTATTGGAATTCAGACTTAAACTGTCGTGTCTTGTGTGTGGGTGGCCCTAGTGAAATCAGATCACAAATACCAGCAGTGGGGCTTCTGAGGGAACATTTCAGCTAAAGCATAAAGTCAGCATGTTACAGCCCAAATGGTTTTAGATTTCCATGCAGATACTTTAGAGTTGGTAACAAGAAGAGGCATCTCTTGGCTTTTCATTTATGTAGAAGGCATAAAAACACCTGGACTCAGAGGAATGTGCAGAAGAGTTTTTCCCTAAAGACAACTATGCTATGCAACCTTTTCATTCCCCTCATTTGAAAGGATGGAGGACATCTGCCATTCTCAACTCTAGTGATCAGGATTTCAACAGGACTGCCAAGAACACATGGGCTGTTGTCTAACTCTACCTTAAAACTTAATGAGCGAATGAATAAGTCAAAAATTAAGTGGCTTTATGACACAGCCTATAATCTCAGAGTTGGTCAAGGGGATAGTGGGGGGAGTGTTCCCCAGAGGCAGAAAGGGGCTATATAACTAAGAATGCATGTGGGGTCAGCTATGGTCCTGTCTAGTGAGACTTCCTGGAGGGGCAAACAGTCCTTAGTGGAAAGAAGTTTCAGATGTTGCCAGATATCTGGGGGTTGCAATCTCCATGATGGAGATGCCTTTGCCTAGGTCAAGAGAACTTCCAGTGAAAGGTCTCAGTGATGAGGTTCTTCCCAAGAACCAAAGCTTAACTTAAACCAAAGGTAGGACCACAGACCACAAATCCATGAGACAGTATCACTCATGTGAGAACTTTTCTGCTCCCCATTGAACCCTCTTTCTTTCCCTACTCTAGTCCAACCTGGAAAGGGCAGAAACAGACTCTATGTGAGACTGAACTGGGAAAGGGAGATTTCCCTTCAAATCAAGTTTAGAGTGTTATTTCATGGGCTGGACTTTCTGGGTAAAGTTTGTGTTTGGTAACCTAAATTTTTTATCCTGCGGTGGAGGGAGACAACATGAAGTTGCTTTATGATTATACCCCATGAGTCTTACTTGTTCTCCATATCAGTTATACACTTTTCCTACCACTTTGCAATTGCATCCAGTGACTTATTTGGGATCTGCAGAGCCTCTTTAGAGAGCAAAAGCAGAGAAATGTACTGGCATTTAAAAATACATAACCACGTTTGATGGGCTGAAGGTTGGTGAAAGTCAGATTGCAGGAGTAGCTAGATTGTCACCCAGATATTGGTTGACATCACCTTGTCCTCTGAGAATTATATACAATTGACTGACACTCTCCCCCATCCCATGGTTGATGGAAATCCGGGCTCCTTCTAAATAAGTAGTTTTGTGAATCTCCAAATACCCGCTCTCTGATTTCTCCTTTCTGTAGTAAAGTTCTCAGTCTCCCTCTCCTAGCCCATCCCAGGGCTGCTCTATTCTCTCTACATTCTAGTTACTCAAATTTGGAACACAGGTCTTTGCCTCGATTTCCCAGAAATACCACTCACACAAGACCTCACTTCAGGTGATTACTTTTTGCACAGAGCAAGCAGCTTAAAAAGCAACACAAAACAGCCCTGTCTTTGAACATGTTCTGGCCCAGGCTTGTCCCGTCTATGGCCCATGGGCCGCATGCAGCCTAGGACAGCTTTGAATGAGGACCAACACAAATTTGTAAACTTTCTTAAAACATTGTGAGATTTTTTTTTTTAGCTCATTAGCTATCACTAGTGATAGTGTATTTGATGTGTGGCCCAAGACAATTCTTCCTCTTCCAATGTGGCTCAGGGGAGCTTAAAGATTGGGCATCCCTGCTCTAGCCACTGCTGCCAAAGTCTGTCATGTAGCACTGCCGGAGAGGGATGGTCTTCCACTTAGCGGTATAATAATCCCTTGTTTCTCCTGCTCCCTTCTCCTCCTTTCTCTGCTCTTCTCCCCAGTATACCCTTGCTTAATTTTCATGCCGATCTCTTTAGGTCAATGTCTCCTTCCAAACAATGCCCTGAGGGCTTCATCTTTGCTAAATGAAACTATGCTACTTCCTTATAGGCTGAACTTGCGGTAGATGCTTGTGGTTTTAAATAGTAATTACTTTATTGTACTACTCTAAAACCAGGCAACAGGGCTTGAATTTGGAGGGGCAGGTGATTACAGACATA
Organism: Craseonycteris thonglongyai; assembly: GCA_004027555.1. Taxonomy (NCBI): domain Eukaryota; kingdom Metazoa; phylum Chordata; class Mammalia; order Chiroptera; family Craseonycteridae; genus Craseonycteris; species Craseonycteris thonglongyai. The sequence continues at coordinate 69,124 of PVKE010001095.1, forward strand.
GGTGGTAGCAGTTCCAGAACTCACTGGCCCTGAAGAAGATTGACAGCATGTTTTTGTCCTGCAGAGCAAAGGGTTTTGTGTTAATTGAAAATACATTAGAATTCTGGAACTCTTTTGGCTCTGGTAAGCTCATTATAGGTAGTTTTCACTTTTTCTGGTTCCCCACCTCTCTACTCAAGTTCACCTCCACCCCTGCATACACACACACACACACACACACACACACACAGGAGCATGCTCAGAAGAGCTATTTGGATTCATCTTGCTGGAGGCGGTGGCTTTCCAACATCACCAGCACCTACACATATTACTTGGTCTGGCAGCTGTAATAAGGTCCTTGCAATGCCATCGGCATCTGCCAACTCTCTGTCAGCAACCGTAGAATCGCCATACCTATCCCAGCTGAGCACAAAAACATAAAAACAAAAGCGCCTCCATATCACAAAAACAACACGAATCTAAGGCTTGAGGTGCAGAGGCTTAGCTCCCTTTTTAAAAGGACATTAGGTGTGGGGCCCTTCATCCCCCATCCCCACCCTCCACCAGCAGCAGCCGCAGCAGAAGCGCTAGCTGATAAGAGCAGAGTGGCGGGCTGGGATCGGCAGCTCTGTGGACACCAAGTGACATGAAGCTGAAAGTCTGGGCTCAGCAAACAGTGAGGAATAACTGTGGCCATATGTGAGAACCCCGTGGTGGGGTTCTGTAAAAGCTGGGCTTCCTTGAGTCAACCAGAAGCCAGGCGAATGGGGGTTTGCTCGCTGCTATTGACATTTGGGGTTTAATATGATGTGACCGCGTTTGCAAACAGCAGCTGCTAAATCCTGAAACTCTTGGATTACATTCTATCTATGGCTTTTATCTCTAAGTGTGTGATATTTACAGAGATACAGTATAGAATTATTCTGTGACTCTGACCCATTCTACCAGCCACATTTTCCAAAGTGCTACTAGAGAAATTTCTACACAAAATATTAGAAGCAGTAATAATATCTGAACACCATTTATTAATATTAAGTGTTTTGCCTACCTTATCTCATTAAATTCCTACCATGGCCTTGAGAGGTAAGTGTTATTATCCTCATGTTAGAGAGGCAAAAAGCGGCTCAGAGATTTTAAATAATTTAAGGTCAGCGGCAAATAACATTGAAACTGCTTAATCAAAGATATGAAAATAAACAGTAAACTAGGGCAATAAAAAGACTCTGAGAAAACATATGACACCCTTTATCTTACATCAGGTTCCCTAGAAACAAAACCAGAGCCAAGGATTTATGTGTCAGTGATTTAGCGAGGACACTGATTGGGCTGGGATGGGCAGGAAGTCAAGCAAAGATGTGATCGCAGGTAAAGATCCGCAGAGAGTGACTTCACCTGATCCCACAGCGGAGATCCAGCGTGTAAATTCTTATAGTCATCCAATTGGAGGCACTCCCACACCTGTCAGTCAAGGTCTTCCGGGGAGGGGATGCAGGGGTCACAGGTCTAGCCACGGGAATCAAGTTGCACCAAACACACCTTGCACACAAACAGTAAAGAGAGATCTGGGGGATTTGTCCAGGGCTCCCATATTATCCATTCTACCCATTCAACAGTAGAGCTAACTTTCAACTGGCTGCAGGTCCTTGAAAGTCATCCACAATGAGAGCTGAATTAGAGGGAGTGCTTTTGTAATTTGGGCTTCAGATGAACTATGTATAACCAGGAAGAACAGAAAGACTTAGGTCACCCTTTTCGTTTATTGAAATTGGTCTGTGATTTGGGAGTCTGATATATTTTGTTTTTTATAAGGAGAATGAGTGTGAAGTCAAGGAGGTGGCCTGAGGTGGCCAAGCACTTCTGGCTTTGCTCAAAGATGAGTTGTGCTTCCCCACACAGCCCCCACTGCCCGTCTCTGTGACCCTGGTCCAATCATTTAACTATGTGAGCCTCAGTTCCCTTAGAGGGAAAAAGCAGAAAATTATCCACCCCAGAATTTGTTGGAATAATCAAATAAAATGATGCTTGGAAACTGTTTTATAAATAGACAGCATAATAAAAAATTAGTTATTGAAAGTATTAGATTTTGGTTTGATTTAATAGAGAGAATCATATTTCCATTCAAATGGACTGCATGTAGGTAGACATACCATGATTAGATATAAATTTCAGAGACACTGAGTTTGTTTCTTATTCCCAAAGCAGCCGGACAACGCGCCCCTCCCCCCCCACACACACACACCCGCCCACTCCCCAACATCTTTAAGCCGTCATCCAGCTAGAGACTTGATGGATTTGGAAAGAGAGCAACCTTGAGCTTCAGGAAATCCCAGCTCACAATGACAAACCAGTGAGGCCCCTCCGAAAGTGTGGGCCTTATCAGCTGTTCTTCTCTGGGGGGTTCTGCACCTCATACCATCACACACCCTGTAACACTGTTTCTCTCTATCAACATGCACTAAACTGTCTAGCACCCCCAAAAGAATACGACACGATAAACACTCATGTGAAGGTGCAAGTGACATAATGGAATAAACATTACGCCCACTAGGCACAGCCCGAACCGAAAAGAACAGCTCTCAAATGTCAATGAAAAGCTGGTTACGGAGTGTGGAGTGGAGAGTTGAGCACTCAGGACAATAGCCTGAAAATCATAGCAGGCGTATGACTTGGTAAAATAAAGCTCGTATCATTTATAAGAACGTTTCTCTTGAGAGCAACTGCCCAAGGGCAGAACACAAGAGGCCTCAATTATCACAGAAATTTTCTTTCTCAACTATCATATGACAACTAAATAAAGAAAGAATTGACTTTGGGATCAACATAACCTGAGTTTTACTCCTGACTTCAGCATTTACCAGCTATGACCTTGAATGTCATCTGAAACTCAGCTTTCTCATCTATGAAATGGGATTAAAAGTACTTCTCTCATGAGATCACTAAAAGAATATATAGTACATGCAAATAGCTTACCACAGTTCCTGCCACATAGCTGACATTCAACAAATATTATCAATAAAATTAATAATATGTAAAGGCCCTAGACCAGTGCCTAGGACTTAATAAAACAGTATTGTTATTATTATTCTGCTCCTCGGAGAGCATTTCAGTGGTTTGCAATGGGTAGGCATGCAGTAAATGTTGGCTGAATTAGGAAATACACTAATGGTTGCAGCTAACAAATTTCTTAACCCATAGAGGAAAAAGAACACTTCTGAATTCCATGCCCGTAGAAACCCTTGCCTCTTAAACATCTTTAAAATGAGCCTTGTACCTCAGACAGAGTTTCATGTGCCATGCTGTCACGATGACAGCTCCTCCCTCATCAGCCCAAAAGGAGAGCGGTCAGTGGCACACACAACCTGCCCAGGTGAGGGGCTGGACATAAGGTCATCAGTGTCAGCAAGGCCATGAGTCATCAACCGCTTCTGTCTGAAATTGAAGCAGGAACTGCTGTGATCGTGGAGTTGTGTTAATTTAACTGGCTCCAAAGCCACACGTCAGAGTGGGGACATCACACATGTTTGTGTTTGTTTCTGAGATGACATGTACTTTGACTTTGCACAAAATATGGAGCTAATAAACATCTCTTTGCATCAATGAAAAAAAAGTACAGAAATAGGGGAAGCCGGGATGGCTCAGTGGGTTAAGCTCTCACTTTGCAGCCCCAGGGACAGAGGATTAAATCCCGGCCCCGGCTCGTGCAGACCCATATGCTGAACTGGGGAGTGCCCCCAGTTTGGTTCTCACCGGGGAGAGACCCCGGCCCAGCTCCTGCCCTGTGCAGCCCGGCGCCCACCTGTGGAATGAAACTATGTGGAAAAACCGATGATGTGCAACTATGGAGACTGTTCTGGGCCCTCCCCCTTCTCTCTGTCTCTGTATGTCTCCCTCTCTCTCTCTGTCAAAAACAATAAAAATTAATCTTTAAAAAATAATAATAATAAAGTGCAGAAATATAGAACACCCAGTATCACATGAGGTATTCACACTCTCTCTTTATAGCTATGGCAGACAACTCTTCCTTTCTTGATTTTGAGGGGGCAGAGGAAGATGGATTTACCTATTCAGGCAGCTTGTCTCGGCAGAGGCCCTGTCTCCTTGAACCAGGACTGAAAAAAGCCAGGAAGAAGAACCCAGGACAGAAATAAGGGGGGGCACTTTGGCAGAGGTGGCTCACTGCTCCATAAAGAACTTGTCTTGTGTTGGCAGCATTCTCTTGGACACAAGGGCAAGAACCGTACTGTCTGATTCACAATTTCAAGCAGACATCACAAAGGCATGGTGAAGAAATCCTGGGAAATGACAACCTCTTCAGTGAAGAAGAGAAGGGAGATCATTTCTACTGAACACCTCCGTGGCCATAACAACTGTCATTTATTAGGAATGCGTGTCATGTTCCGTGCAAAAGCTTTCTGTCTGCACAATAGCCCTGTAACAGGTATTGTATTAGTAGGGCTGCCGTAACAAAACATCATAGACTGGGTGGCTTTAGCAGCAGAAATATATTTTCTCACAGGTGTGGAGGCTGAAAAGTCCGAGATTGAAGTGCTAGCAGGGCTGGTTTCCTCTTCTGGTCACAATGGAAGGATCTGTTCCAGGCTTCTCTCCTTGGCTGGCAGGTGGTCACCCCCTTGCTGCCCTGCATATGGCCTTCCCTCTGTACATTTGCATCCCTGGACTATCTTTTGTGTATCCAATGTCCTCTTCTTATAAGGACACCGACCAGATTAGATTAAGCCCTACCCTAATAGCCTTATCCTAACTGAATCACTTTTTTAAGACCCTATCTCCAAACACAGTCATATTCTGAGGTCCTGAGGGTTAGGACATCAACATATGAGTTTGGTGGGGATGCAATTCAGCATATAACATGTACTATGATTCCTCTCTGATGATGAGAATTTTAAGGTCTTTTGTGGAAATGGTAAAGGCAGGATTTGAATTTGGGTCTATTTGACATGAAAGTCTGTTATCTCTACCATATGACACTGCCTGTAAAAGCTAATGAGCAGTACAGAGACAAGGTTAAGAGTGACATCAAAATCATTATTTATAGGCTGCTGATATGTCTAGGAGGTTTTGGTAGGTGGTTTACTTAGTAGCCTGCTTTTAAATGAATAATAAATATAAATCCTGCAGTTGTGGATTAATTTACATTTTGTTCCTTTGTTACTATAGAAAATTTCTCTAAGCAATGGGAAAATCTATAATCCTCCCCTGCACAGGCACATACCTGCCCTAGCTAATTATTTAAGACATTGTTCAAAGCTGCGCTCCTAATTAACAGTGTGCACAGCTTATGCCAAAACACGAGCCCAGCAGCTTTCACAGTTTGTAATCCATCTGGGTCTCCAGCCCCACACTGCCAGTGTCAGGTATGGCTGCTGTTCGCATGTCACCTGTCTTCCTGCATGGGGTGGGAGGAGGGGTCCGTGGTGGATAATGAATCAATAACGCTCAGCCAATTCTCTGGACTCTGTAACATGCATGGCCAGTTTTCTCTTGTGATAAATTACACTCACTTTTGCAGGAGAATTAATTTACGTTTCTAGAGAGGTTTTCTGAATTTTGTTTTTAAAAAACAAATCTCAACAACATTTCCCTAACTCAGAGGAATGGAGTCCAGTTCAGTGAAGGTGATCACAATTGTCAAAATCCACAGCTTGAAAGAGAAGGTTACAAATACAAGGAGAGACATGTGTGTATGTGTGTATGTGTGTGTGTGTGGGGGGTGTACATGTGTAATAGGCACACAGATGAGCATAAACATAAATCTTATACAATTATGAGTTTCCTCATTAAGATGACTATATGTCCTTTTGTCATGGTTGCCACATATTTCAAAAAGCCCACTGAAGCAAATGTACAAGCAAATCAGATACTCCACATTTCAGACAATAATATAGTCAAAAAAGAGGAGTAGATAATTGGAGACATGTTCACAATTAGACCTAACTGTTGTCAAAGAAAGAGCAACCCCCAGTTAATTAATGTTTGTCAAGTAATTTAAAATCATATGGTTCAACATCCTTGGCATTCCCATCTAAAAGACAGGAAGACAAAAGGATGGGGGAGAAGCAGCTTAGTTTGGCTCTGGATCGATCTTGCTCAGTTATTCATCAGATTTACCAAAGGGCTTGGGGAACCACATGCACACAAAGTAGCTGGAACTAAATTTCCCTAAAAGCTATTGCTCTGTCTCTACCTCTCACTTTTCTTTATGGCTGAATAGGGAATAACTCTTCTGCAAATCATTTCACAGGAGCAGTAACATCAATTCTTAATTATTAGTACCATGATTTGTTATTTATTGAGCATCAACAGTGTGTTAGATGTTGTACAAAACACAGATAGCTCCAAGTCTTAAATCAAGCTGATTCTTTCAGAAATCTGGCTCTTTATTTAGCTTTTTTTTTTTTTCTTTTCTTTTCTTTTTGGATGGCACTTAGGCAGTGAGCTGGATAATGAGGTGCTGCCTGCCTTGGCCCTAAAGTATCTATCTGGCATTTAGGTTTTATCATCCACTAAATAAGAGCAGGGCACTTACCTGAAAATCAAAGACTCCAAACTAGGGAATGGACCTTGAAGGACACCCCATCCAGTGGTCTCAGAATTTGGCTGACCATGTGCCCACCTTAGTAAACTATTTGAGCACTCACCCTCTTATTTTTATACAGTCACTTATACATCACAAACACACACTGTGTTACCTATATGATACTTACTATAAAATATACAAAATTAAAAAATTTTAAATTTAGTTGTATTGTATTAATAAGAACAAAGCACATTTGCTCTCACTAAAAAGATGGCACCATTGATAACATTTCTTTCTTTTGTTTTTTTTTGTTTTGTTTCATTTTTTTAAAATTATGTCCCCTGAGTCAGGCTCTTCTTTTCTTTTGTGAACTGGGGGCACACCCCAGTTTATCATGTGGGTCCGCCTGGGCCAGAGCTGGGATTTGAGCCTTGGTCCTCAGGGCTTCAAAGCGAGCACTTAACCCGCTGAGCCATCCCAGCTTTCCCTGAATTTATTTATTTATTTATTTATTTTTAAGTACCACCAATACCACCACCAAGAATAAAGCTGTTGAGCAAATGTCAATAGTTCTTTGCAGTTCCTTTTGACTTTACATATCCTATTTAGGGTATACATGCAAAGGCCTATGCTCAAAAGTTACTGGAAACAATGCAATGAAATGTAATCTGTTATTTTTAACAATCTTAGTTTAAACTTTGTGATTCAGGGATTTGAAAGTTTGGTACAATTTTAATGACTGCCACTACTGAGAAAGATGCTCAGAAACATATCCATCCAAACAGGTAAAAAGCACGTTGTTGGCTGGGCTTACCAAATTATGAAACTTATTTTTAATCTCTCCCACCAATTCTATGAAAGTTTTTGTAGAATTTGCTCATAAGGGGAAGCTGGGATGGCTCAGTGGGTTAAGCACTCACTTTGCAGCACCGGTGACCGAGGATCGAATCCCGGCCCCGGCCGTGCGGAACCATATGCTGAACTGGGAGCTCCCCCAGTTCAGTTCTCTCTTTCTCTCTCTCTCTCTCTCTCTCTCTCTCTCTCTCTCTCTCTCTGTCAAAAATAAATAAATAAAAATATATTTAGAATTTGCTCATAAGTTTCTATTTTTCCTACTCCATCATTTGCTCTTCTTAACAAATCAGAACTTACTGTATTTTTATATGCAAGTATTTAATAAATAGTTCAAAATACACCAAAACTCTTCATTTTAACACCATTTTGAAATTTTATTACTAAACATTTCAAGTTTGTGATGTTATGGTTTTAATAGTTTACACACTTATACAGCTTTGGCAACAAAAATAACATCAATGATGGAATACTTTCAGCCATTATTTTCAAAATACTGTCTTTATAGCACAAGTTTCTTTTAAAAAGCAACTGATTTCTCATTTTGGAAAAGGAGTAAATTAGTTCGGTTGATTAAATGAAAGCCTTCATTTGAACCCCACTCTTTCACTGTCTGAAAGGGGAAGTCCCTTCACCTTTTTGCACCTCAGTGTCCTCTTCTGTAAAATGGAGTTAGGAGTCCCTACCCTCTAAAATAGTACTCAGAGTCAATGACTTACACCTTTTCAAATAAAATAATGCCTGGCCTGTACTAAACCCTCTATAAATGGAACAGATTAAGAGTGTGTAGTTTTTCAGAAATTTCCACCAAAAGTAATTCTACCAACAGCTACTTATCATCACAGGAGGTCAGCAGAATTGGACACACGTCTTTTTGTAAAAGAAAAAATGCACAATGTTAAGTTTGACTATGCTTTAATTATTTTGAGCCAAGATAACCCCCCAACCATTCTGACACACACACACACAAAATGTCTGGATTATTTTCCATTTCATTCAAAATATTGTAAGGATACAACTATTTGCAATACTGTTACTTAAGGTAATAGAGTCCATACATTTCTTTCACGAGATGCACTAAAATGCGATGCATGGAAACGTGCTAATGTGGGAAAGCAAATGAAGGTATTGCTGCAGCCTTTGGTGTTGCAGGAGGAGTCTCTGTGACATCTCAGATGTGGCCGGAGACTGAGTCACTAGACATCAAGTATTAGTAAGCTTACTTCCTTTTTTTAGTTTTAGATAAAATGTAAATATTAAGGAGATTTTTTTTTACCCTCCACAGTGGAGTCCACTGCTTTAGTTCAGTGGTTTCCCAACAGAGATTCCCTGGGTTCTGCCCAGAGCTGCTGAGTCAGACTCTCGAGTTAGGCCTGTTTTTTGACCAGCTCCAAGGCCACATTAGCCTGACAACTAGAAGTTTATTTAACCTCCGGACAAGGGAGGCTCCCTTACCACAGCCTTGACAGGTGGTCATCTCTGTTTGAACATTTTCAGTGATGAAAAGTATGTTACCTTTCAGTGGAAGCTCTCTTATTTTGGTATCCTGCAATTGTCAGGAAAAATAAGTTTTCTCCTATCTACCTGTCACCTTACACACTGGTGTGCATTCTGTTGCTCTCTGGTGTCGCACAGAAAATGATTCACAGTCATCTCCTCTCCCATTCCTCCTCTTTCCTCCCTATATCTTTCAAGCAATACCTGTTTGACTTGGCTTCTGGGATGTTTTTCCATCTCAGTTGCCCTCCCCTGGCTGCTGTCCTGCTTGGAAATGTTGCTCAAAGTTCCGTATGTCACCAGACCAGTTCAGGACGCCTTGTGTGACCTCCTCCAAGCGCAGCTGCAGTGGCATCATGAATGCCAAAGATTCATCATCGCCAGCTCACGTGCACGTGTTGTCTCCATTTGGGGGCTTCATGTAGACACAACCACATACACTCATTGATACCAGAAAAAGCTTTTGTAATTGAGAGGAAGCATTTTCAAACCCATTAAGACATTCCCTCTTTGTCTTTGTGTATCTAATATACTGGCCCACAGTGCAAAGCCCTAAAGATCTGATATTGTCTCATGGTCTTGTTTCATATCAGAAAAAATATGGGATCAAGACAAAACTAGAGTCAGGTCAGCTGGTGCCATTGAGGCCCAGTTCTGCTGTAGAACTTTTAGCAGGACATTTACCCTTTGCACATCTCTCTCTGTTTACCAATAAAATGAGAATATCAACCCTTACCCTCCTGACCATAGAAAACTTTAGTGAGAATTAAATGAGTTACAAATTATGAAAGCCTTTTAAAGTGGTTTTTAAAGTTACATTGTTATTATTATTATTATCATACAACTTGTAGGCACTTAATCCATATTAATGGAGAAATGAAACAGATAAGTGATAGAGAGTAGACTGAATAATGACAAGAAGAGAGGATCAGAGGAAAGATCAGACATAACTCAAGCTCTTGGCACCTTAAGACAGGGTATGTCGTGGATGGCAACACAGAAGGAATCACAATGCCCAAAGTCCAGTGCAGTGTTTAAAGAATGCAGGGCTTAGTTTCTGGGGAGGCAGCATCTCACCCATAATTCCTATAGTTCCATGCAGTTAATGAAGCATCCTGCAGCACCTGTTCAGAATTTACGCAGGAAATTTAATGGGTAGGAGGCTAGGCTCACATTCATCAATACCCATTGCTAGTCTTTTGGGGACAGCAAACCATTTAACTGCTGAACAGGAAATCCCATTTGACTGTTTAAGTAAAAGGTAATAATTAATACAAACTAAAAGTGTGTGCCTGTCTATATTCTATTTTAAAAAATACACTAATGGCATATGTAAGAAATAAAATTGCAATTTCAACAAGTTTTTCATTCTCCCATGAACTAGCATCACAGGTTATTTGGTCCTATGCATTTAGTCATTCATCCATTTATTTAAACAAACATCTCTTAAATGAATATTTTGTTCCAGACTTTATCCCACCTAGAGCAGGACTAAAAGATGAATAAACTTATAGTCTGTGAATTAGGCAGTGGCGGGAAGGAGAGAGAGACACAGAGAGAAACAAGGAGAGAGAACAGCTTAAATGCAATATATAATAGACAGGCTGACTCAAGGTGCAGTGGGCTCCCTGGTGATGTCTCAGCAACAGATGAGTCAGAACTCAGTCATGGATCAGAGGAACCACTCGAACTAGTTTAAGTAGAAAGAGATTTAATATACGGAACTAGGTGCTAACAAAAGCATTGACAGGTCAGGAGGGGGCAGACTGTATGCTGAGCATGGAGAGAAGAGTCCTAGAACAATATTGCAGAGCTGCGCCCCCAAGGGGAGCTATCCTCTGCCATATTCAAGAAGCTTGGGAGTCCAGAGGCTGCCATTGCAATGTGGTCTCAAGGAGTATGCTTCATTAGTACTATCCAAAGATCACCATTGTTGGTTCCTGCTAGAACCTTCCTGGAAAACAGGTAGGTAGGTAGGTAGGTAGGTAGATAGATGATAGATAGATAGATAGATAGATAGATAGATAGATAGATAGATAGATAGATGATAGAGATAGATATATGATAGATAGATACATAGATAGATAGATGATAGAGATAGATGATAGATAAATAGATATGAATAGACAGATGATAGAAAAACAGGTAGATATATATTTAGATAGATAGTAACAGGCACTATTGCTCTCACCATTTAACTCAGTTCTCAGCAGCCCAGTGGAGAATGTAAAGATGGACAGATCTCAGGACAAAGAAGGGTTAGGATTGAAGGAAGAAGGATCAGCAGGTGCATGAACCTAACCAGCAGGGCCTACACCCCTGAAAAGCAATGAACAGAACCAAGGACAGCATTTTAAATGTCACCATCTTTTTGGTCATTGTCATTACTGACACTAACATTAAAGTCAAATCCATGTGTGTACAGTGTTCCGGTGGAGTGAATATGAACTGAAAGAGTCGAGAGATAGTAACACTCTTCCTGGCTCTGCCACTAACAGTATTCCCTGGGGTAAGGGCGTAGTCATTTTTCCCATCTGTAAAATAAGGAGTTTTCATGATTCTCTGCTAACAAGTCAGGGATAAGAACCAGAAACATCAAAACTCGTCATTTTGATGTGTGTAGTTTCACATACACTAGTTAGGTTTTCTGATTAATGGGGGAAGGAAATCGTCATAGCATTTGCAAGAACTCACCTTGTGACCAGGAAATTCCTTTCCTAATTATACAGTATTGCAATGTTGTTAATGTTAGAACAATGGGCACCCAATAAATATTTGATGATATGAAATGTAATCATCATGGAATTCCGCTTTTCTTGGAAACGAGAACTCTTCCCGGCTTTCTTCTCCTGGCATGTTGTAGAAACCTGCAATTATGTCACACATGTTGACTGTCAAGGCGAATAAATAAGAGCGCCAGAGATTGCATTGTTTGCTGGGCCTTTCGTTCAGCCAAGGTAAGTGCTTGGCAAGCAGAATAGTCTTCTGTTTGGCAGTTTTCGTGACTATGTAATTCATCCAGTCACAACAGACGTATTTCATGCAGTTTGGAAAGCCACATGTAATTTCCTTGCTATAATGGTCTCCGCTGCCCCTGCTCAGAGACGAAGAGGCTCAGCAGCTGCTGGAGGTCAAGCTACCACTACCTTCCTACTGAGCACACAGACGGTGGAGACCATGTGGCGTGTAAATCACCTGCAGGAGCACATGCAACATTAGATGGTAAAGAACTTTACACACTTCTCTTTGTCTTTCTCTCTCCAGTTCAAGAAGAGGGAGGCCTCCAGGCAAGCTATGCTAGACAATATACATTCAGATAAGCTTTTTAACAGGTGATGGGCAGAGAAAATATAATGAAACATGATCTGACTGTTCCATTTGATTAGATTTCTGCCTCATCATCTGCATTTATGTGAGAGTCGATGAGGATCAGAAAGGAGACTAGTGCTAAACCAAGAAGCCACAAATAACCCCAGAATTAGACCCTGGTGGGTAAAACACTGTGAGTAGATGTCTTCAAAAAGACCATCTATCTCACAACAGTGGAAGAAAAGAGTAATTCTGGGTTGTGACCTTTCCCCAGCTGAATGAAGCTAATAATATACCTCCCCTGTGTCTCTGTTTCATGTTCTCCCTCTCTCTCTCTCTCTCTCTCTCTCTCTCTCTCTCTCACAAGCCCATGAAGAGAGAAATTTCATAAAGATGCTCTATGCCTTAACCAATTAACAATTACAAAATAAGAAATATGACTATACTATAATTGAATTGTCACAGGCACTACAAGAGGGCAATGCCAAAGTTTCCTTGTTCTTCCAATGAATTTTTTCTGATATTAAATGTCTCTTATTACACCAAGCATATACCAATTATGCCTGTCTTGCCTTTTTGACCAATGGGAATAACTAATTCTTGCTTTCTTTCTAACACTCACATCTGCCAAAGTTCTGTTATCCTTTAGTCTTCCTGCTTCTTCTCCAAAAGTACGTAGTTAATATTCTTGGTTTTATAAAGAAACTTTTTGTATCTGTTACCATTCCAATAGATTTGTACTAAATTATGACCAACTTGACTTGCGGTTATTAAAAGAAAAATAACATGTTTAAAAGTTAAGAATGTTTTTGTTAATGCCTTCGGGGTTACAAACACCAATGGGCAGTTATGTGGCTAATGCAAGCTGAAATTTATTTTCTCTGCTTCAGTTTTTTAATGTGTGGTAGGCATTGATAGTGTGTATAGACCTATGAGAAAATGGTCTTGAGCTTAGGATGTGGTCAAAATGTGGGTGTCACAGAAGACTGGCATCTGTCTCTTCCATGGCTGAACAACTGTCTTTGAAGGGTTGGTGTAAGGACTAATAAGGGCAGAGCAAGCATTGTGGATGTAGAGCCCCACACAGGAATTATGGGACGGAATGCTATAGAGAACTAGAGAGCCTAGCACATGGCATTGGTCTGGGGTCAAGCCTCAGAGGCCATTCCTCCTGCGCTGGGCCATATAGGAACTTTAGGCCCTGACATGAGTGCCTTCTCTATGGAGAACACCTTCCCTCAGCAGGCAGGAGTCATGCAAACAGGCAGGGAGGGCTTGGTTCAAGGGGGAGTCTGGCTGTTTGTCAAAGACTGAAGAGGATGACTATCAGGTTCGCCAAGAGGGCCCATCTTTCCTCAGCCAGAGGGAAGGCATAGTGCAGGGGAATAGATGGGTTAGTCAACTCCTTCAGGAGTAAAGGAAAGCATTACCCAGCTACCCCAACCAACAAACCATGCAGGCTTCACAAAGTGGGAGAAGAACTCTAGCTATCTCTTGCTTAAATATCTAATTATAACCTCCTATTGTGCCTACAGTCTCTGGACGATTGTTCTGCCTTCTGCTTCATTTTGCATGAGCAGCCCCAGTGCTCATGAAGTGCCTGCAATATGAAGTAGAAGCTTCCACAGAGGCACAATATATTAGCCACAAATATTACCTATGCCAACTGCAAAGTTCCTCGTTTTCCTCATTCCATTTATAGAAAAAAAAAAAACCCAAAAAACTGCTGTATTAATTATTCTGTTTGCCAGTTACTTATGTTTTAAGGAGGCTTTTATGTGTTTTAAAACCACATTTGTGTGTTAAATACCAATCAATGTAAATGAAGCACAGAAATGAAAAGAAATGTTGTTGTGTAGGATCATAGTTCATGGAGACGGTAGTTCTTCCCCCATGTCCGATATTTCACTCCAAGGACACTAAACCGTTGTCAAGATCATCTTTCTTCCAGGCCTCAAGAACAGGATTAATTTTGTATAACTCTCAGACTTGATGGTTAATAGCAATAATGCTGAACACAAACATCTGGACTCAGCGGTGCCTTCATTTTGAGAGCAGGGGTGCAAACCTGAATGAATGGCACAAAGAGCTTCCTCAGCAGCAGATAAACAAAACAGAAAGGCTTTCCATTGAAGTAAGGAGGGAGACTGATAGGAAGTGAAAACGGAACTTCAGAGAACACTCTCCTGCCATCAAAGTGGCAGGATATATAAAATATATTTTGAAAATGGAAGGGCAAGAGCTCTAGAATACAGATTTTTTTTTTTTAAAAGCAACTCACAAACACTCCTAATTTAGCTAAAATCATGCACTGGGCCCCAAAAAGGCTGACAAAACAAAATGAAGGGGAAGATTTTTAACAGTTGTGTTTGAAACCTTGGTCCTGGCTCAACAAGATGGAAATAAGGTTGACCCAAACCCCCATGTTAGAGATTGTAGAAATCTAATCTATCTCTATCTGGGTTGGGGTGGGAAGGGGATTTACAGTCACAGAAATATTTTTTTTCAGCTCTCCAGCCTCTGTTGAATTGTCGTTCTCTGTGAGGTTTTCTGAGATCACACCCTTTATGTCAGTGACTCAAACACAGGACCTGAACTCTTTTCCATTTGTCACTTGCCCACGCACCTCCACCACCAAAGATTTAGCAAAACCATGTGGCAGAACTTTCACTGGAAAGGTGGGAGCCACCACATAGGTACAACAGGGAAGATGTTATGTAGGCTGTCCCATCTTACACTGGAAGGAAAACACTTGAAACCCCTATTAGTCCTTTTAGCCATCCCACGCCCAGCAATTTCTTGCTGGTTGTAGTCACCCTAGCCATTTATCCTCCCAAGATTTTGCTGATCCATCATGCCTCTGTCCCTTCTGACTGACACGTGTTATGGGTTGAATTATGTCCCCAAAGATATAGTCAAGCCCTAATCCCTAGCATCTGAGCAGTGACCTTGTTTACGAATAGAGTCTTTGAAGATGTAATCAAGTTAAGATGAAGTCATTAGGGTGGGCCTTAATCCAAGATGACTGATGTCCTTATAAGAAGAGGCACAGATATGGCGAATGTCATGTGACCACAGGGGCAAAGATTGCAATGATGCAACTTTAAGCCAAAGAATACCAAGGATTGCCAGCCTCCAACAGAAACTAGAAAGAAGCAAAGATCCTACCCAGAGTCTCACAGAGGGAGCACGACAGCACTGACACCTTCATTCCAGACAGCTCGTCTCCAAAACTGAGAGAATCAATGTCTATTTTACACTTGCGGTTGGTGGTTCTTTGCTGGTTGCTTTAGGAAACTAATAAACACTCAGTCCCTTCCTTCTTTATCCCTCCCTCTTAATTTCTCAGTAGAGATCATTATCATCTCTTATTATCTTGCCACTCACCCTCAAATTTTCAACTTTGACCCACACATGGCTGATGAAAGTATTTTCCTAGGCAAAGACAGTTCCCTCCCTAAGAGAAATTTTGGTGGCAGGGGTTAAGAAAAGTTTGGGTTTTTTGTTTGTTTGTTTGTTTGTTCTTCCACTACCAAGAGTATTTAAATTTTAAAAACAAACAATCCAAGAGCCCAAATTAAATTTGGGGGTCAAAATTCAACAAATTAGCTCTTGATCAAATAAGCACGGATAGCTTCCAACGGGGATGGAGACCATCAGGCTTATCAAAGTCTGTAAGGCTGGTGTGAACCGGCCTCTCCCGCCCTCTGCCTCATCCTAGACGGCCCTCCCACTTTGCTCCTTTGCTCTGATCAGACTGGCTTTTGTCAGTTCCTCATTTTCAACACATATTCCCTTTCTGCCCTCACAGCATCGACTCCACTGCTCCTGCTGCCCGAGACTTTTTTTTCCTCCAGAACCCTGACCCAGACCCCTCCCTGAACAAACACCTCATCAGCCTCTGATCTCAGCTCGGCTGTCAAGTCCTCTGAAAGGCCTCTCCTAACATCTCAGGACTGAGTCACATCCCCCAATGACAGACCTTTATGGCATCCACTGCTGTTCCTGAGTAATGTTTATTAGTTTTTAATTACAATAGAAAAATCTTTTAATTGAGCTTCTCTGGGAATTAACTGTTGTTTTCAAATCCATCTGTAAAATGTACCAAGCCAGAGCATAATAAATGCTTGAGCCTTCTGCCACCTAATATATACCATCATCACTTCCACCCTCACCAAATGAACCCCATCCCTACTAAGAGGAGGTTGTTTTGTACCCAAACCTGTTTATGGTGGTTGTACTTGATTACTATAATTATGTACTTTAATTATATATCATATAAACTGATTAAATATGAGCATAAAAAGAGAGTTCCTATTTCCATAAAAACTAAGTTATATGCTTTGGAGAGACCTGAAGAAGCTGGGGGAAATTGCTCTTAAACTAGGCAGCACACATGTAAAAGACTGGAGAAAATATAATAAAAATCTAAATGAATTCAAATTACTTCACAAGTGTCTAAGTTTTCCCTCCACTTTCAAGTGTTTGAAATAAAATTGGAGATGATAAACATTTTGAGTGAGCTTTATGTGCTTAATGCAAGAAAGATGATTTAAAACTAGTTCCTAGACTGATCCTCAAAGAAAGCGTGCTGGCCCTATCACATTTGGCAAATAAATGTTCATTTATATGTTTTAAAGAAAAAAAATATATATATCTACACACACAAATATACTATACATAGTTTAATGATTTCCCATTTTAACTGCATTTTTCAATTACCTACACAGCTACTAGTTTTGTTCTCATTGAAGAAAGGGGCTTCTATAGTATTTGTTGATGTAATCATTTGATTAGTATTCATCTCCCCCCAGTGATTGGGAGTTCCATTGCAAGGTGCATGTCTGTGTGGTTCAATCCCAGAGTTCTAGTGTCTGGCACTGGCACATAGTACATACCCAGTAAGCATTATTCTGAATAAGTGAATGAAAAATAATTTCTCTTTATTCTGTGCTATGCTGATATAGTAGGTAATATAATACAATATTTAAGCATATTTCTGAAAGATAATCAAAGCACTGAAAAAAATTATCCTTCAGAATTCTTCAGAGCAGGAAGTGTTAACTTTGATGCTCTGGCAGACCAGTTAGTGTGTTGGGGCGTATTGGAAGATACTGGAGTCTCTTTTATCAGACTGATGAACCAGCCACTCGGTTTTGTCTGAAGAGGCCTCCCTGCATGGGTGTCCATCTGAACCAGGGAGCCAAGGAGGTGCTCTCATTATGCTGTGAGAAATCGCCACGATGATCCAGGCTTACTGAACATAACAAGGTTTTAATCCATAAAAATGAAAAACTCTTCCCCTTTCAATTCCATTTCCTGATTCTCTAAGTAAAACAAAACTTTCCCTGAGGAAATGATGTAAATACACTCAAACATTCTTAAAAGATCCCACATAGCATGGAATTTTTCTATAAACTAAACCATGTTTCCTTTCATTTACACTTAAAAGAAATACATGGTAGTGGGGGAAAAAATATAGACAGGAGTTAAGAAATGGAAAAATTATAGATAGGAGTTAGAAAATGCATTCCCACTCCTATTTCATTGTGATTGCCTCCTTTCACTTCAATTTCCCTGTCTGTGAAATGGGGTTGGTAAAAATACATGTGCTGGGGAAGCTGGGATGGCTCAGCAGGTTAAGCACTCGCTTTGCAGCCCCAGGGACCGAGATCAAATCCCAGCCCTGGCCCATGTGGACCCATATGCTGAACTGGGGTGTGCTCCCACGTGGGAGTCCCCAGCTTGGTTCTTGCCCCCTAGTTCGGCCCCTGGCTCGAGGGGGCATGCCTCCCTTGAGGGAGACCCCCAACCCAGTAAGCCCAGTTCCCTCCCTGCACGGCCCCCTCCCACTTGTGTATAATGAAACCATGTCAAAAACGGATGATGTACAACTATGGAGACTGCTCTGGGCCCTCCCATCTTCTCTCTGTCTCTCTGTCTCTGTCTCTGTCAAAAACAATAAAATAAATCTTAAAAAAATATCTATGTGCTACTTGTCTTACAAAACTATGTTGAAGGATCAAATAACTCTCTCCTGATTAGACAGGCTAGAAGCTCCAGTGGCGCAATGGGTTAGCGCGCGGTACTTGTATGATTAGTCAGGCTTATAATTCTGTCTAACCTTGAAATATTACAAAGGTTATACAAACGTGTGTTGTCATTGTTACTCTAAGGTCCCCATGCCATTTCCTCAACAACTTCAATCCCCTGACCTCTTTATGCCTGGCAGGCTGCATGTAATTTAGTTCCTTTAGCACAGATACAAGCAAACGTCTGTTGTGGCGTTAAGAAGACATTGGAGGCTACTGATTTTGGAATAGACAGTATTGGTCCTGCTCCCACAGCCTTCAGGGAAAATCTACAGTACACTCAATCCACATCTCCCCCATAGTCCTTTTAAGACAGATATAGAGAGGGCACATGAGTCAAGGCCCCTGTGAAAATCGTAATTTCATTGCCAGTATGGTTTCAAACTTTAACAGCTTTGGTATCCATCTGTAAAATGTCATTTCTGTTGGTTCCATCCTAATAGCTCAAACAATAGAAAACCACACATCCACCTCCTTCGATAAAATGTAAAAGTCTACAATCTCTGTATAACATATATGCACTCAAACTATACTAATTTATTCTACAATTACTTTTTTTTTTTGGTGTTTTTATTTGGCTTTTATACCTCATAATTAATGGTGTTTACATGGAAAGGTTTCTTTAACTAATGTAAATGGCATAAGTGGATTACTGAGCAAGCCCTAAAACCAACATTTTTCTTCTTTTAAAATTCTCTTCCCTCTCCTCTGCATGTCTGGCACAAGAACAGAGTGTTTTAAATGTCAAGGGGGATATACAAATCAGGCTCCTGAAGTCCATTGTCTCCTGGTTAGAAAGGCTTATAATTCTGTTTCCTGTAACAGTTGGCCTGGGAGAGTCAACAGGGGCCCTGCTGACCCAACATATCCAGACTCAGAAGCCTGTCTTTTCTTTGGGAGGTTGCCACTGTTTTTCTCCATGACTTTAAATGTAACACAGTGTCTGGCCCTTACACATCATTTCCTGAGAGTTTTAAGTACTGGGGATGAGACACTCATTAAATAAACAAATAAGCTCACTGTAAAGACCAGAAAAAGGCCGTGAATAAAACCTACCAGTTGTCTATAATACGTTCATCATCATGATTACATCACCCAATTGTGGCAATTACTGCGATGTCCCACCTAGTCAAAGTTCAGATTGCATGTTTTCTTTCACACTTTATTTCAACATTCAGTATTACTTTATATTAGTTTCAGGTGTATAGCATAGTGGCTAGACATTTGTATAATTTATGAAGTGATTGCCCTGACTAGTTTATGACCTACTACCTGGCATTATGCGTAGTTATTACCATATTATTGACTGTATTCCCTATGCTTTAGTTTACATCCCCATGGCTAGTATTTTGTAACCACCAATTTGTACTTCTTAATCTCTTCACCTTTTTCATCCTGCCTCCCCAAACCCTTCTCATCTATCACCTGATAAATCTAGTACCCATCTGACACCATACATAGTTATTACAATATTGTTGACTATATTTCCTATGCTTTATATTCCCATGACTATTTTGTAACAATTTGTATTTCTTAATCTCTTCCCCTTTCTCACCCCTCCCAACACCCCTGCCATCTGGCAATCAGAATGTTCTCTGTATATATGAATTGTTTCTGTGTTGTTTGCTTACAATTGGTTTGTTTGTTTGTTTGTTTGTTTTTGAGTGGCAGCGTGGAGCCAGTTACTGTAAAATAGAGTTGGCATGACAGTCACTACCTGTCAGGACATACATTATTTTTGTAAGGTATTCTCAAGGGAAAGCAATGACATTGAAAGTCATTTCTTTACTCCTGTTCTCCCAGAAGCAAAGCCAGGGGTGGGAGTGAAGATGCCTCCCTCCACACAACATGTTCAGCCCTTAGGAGGCCTTGGGGAAAAGTCTGGTTACAGGTCCCCTCTGGAAGAACAGGTGTGTCCTATAAAGTATCCTTGGAGGAATGTCAGGAGTTGCAGACCAGACTGCATACCAGTAAGCTTTCTTTAGAACAGGCTTCAGCCTCAGAACTAACCATAGAACTGACAGGGCAGTGAGATCTCAGCGAACTCCCCGCAATGGGTTCTCAACTGCCATTCCAGAACACAGATCTTTCGTGCGTCCTATGCAGATTCCCAGGGCATAGTTTGGGATTGGAGTCCAGACCTAGAGGACAAGATGTAGGTCAAATGTCTATGACAAGCATGTTTTGAGTAAACAAAACTGTACAAGATGGATTGCTATACTAAGACCTTCATATTCTCTACACTTATTTTCCCATTATTTAAAAGATCTTAAAGTATTGCTTCTCAGCCTTTTGGCTAAGATCAAGTGTAAAAGATCTTAAAATGTGTACACATCCCCCATTTAATAATTTTCTTAGTAAGAAATTTTATAATTTTGTTTTTGAAATTATTTGGCTAAAGTAACTAATTTAAAATATGCTGTGACTTCTCAACATCCATCATGGATATTTAGGAACTCTAACTCAGTAAGAGCATCTCATCTCAAGATTGCTTTCAAATATAATGAAATTGTTATGAACATTAAATCCAACAATTAACAAGGCTGACTCAGTATTATATTTTTCATTCAATAAATGCTTGTTAATTTTGCTTTGGCAAATTTTTTTTTCTTGTTTGTTTTTTTAAATTCTGGAGACAATAATTTTTCCTGGTCATACTCTAGACATTTCCCCAAGCACAGCTCATCTGCCCAGCATTGTGAGTCTTGTACCTAGAGGTTAAACTGGTTGTCTGGGCTCAGCCAAGCACTCCCAAAGTGACAGGACATCAACTACAGTGAGTTCTCAGGTATGCCCAGACATTTGATAGGACTTCCACCCTCAACCAAAACAATTATGTGGATATACCAAGCCTTACGCCATCATCTGAACAACCCAAGAAATTCTTACTAACTAAACTTTGTGAATTTTGGGCTCCTTAGAGAAATTTACTGGTATCCAATGCTGAAAGCCTTCACTATTGGCCTTTGGTAAAATCATTCTTCTTCAGTGGATGAAATCAGGTTTCACAAATCCAATTATTTTGTTTTCCAAGAAGAAATGAGATTTGGAAGTTGATATGGAGTTGAATTTCTAGGAAGCTTTTCTGTCACTCCACAAAATGTGAGGTATGCATGCTCCACCAAGGTGTTTGTAACTAGACCCAAGATAACTTCTTTAAAGATATTATATCAGCAACTGTTAGGTGAGATGCACTTTGTTGACTTTTTCCCCTCAGAAAGATTAGGTCTTATCAGGGTGTATCAACTCAAAAAATAATCACAGGATGTCTGTGAACAGTCACAAAATCCCCTCTTTTGCTATCAACAAATGCTGAAGTGATAAAGTAGTAATTTGAAAACTCTACTTTCTAGATGTGTCCTCTAACAATATCACATAATCAGTGTGGTTTGTAGGGGATGCATTCCTTACCTTGGTTTGTTTTAAGTCTTTCTAAAAATCACTGAAAACATATTGCCTGCATAGTGGTAAATTCATGGATACTGGTGTCAGACAGCATGAGATAGAATCCCAGCTCCCCATTTTCTAGCTCTGAGACCCAGGGCAGTTATTAAGTCTCCATTTCTTCATCTGTAAAATGGTACTAAGCATACTTAATAGGTTTGTTCTCAGGATTAAACAAGCTAATGAGTGTAAAGCTGATGGTGAGCAATCAATAAATGTTAGCTTTCAGTATCACTCGTATTATTGTCCATCATTTTCTATTTACAGTACCATTTACAATACCACACCTACCCCCTGCTTGTACTCCATTCTCATCTACCCCAACCCCTTCTCACCTCCTTCCCAAAGATGAGTGATCCCATCAGAATGGAAAGGCCACCAGGTCAATCCCCTTCCCGCATACAAAACCGGAGTTAAACAAAAACTCCTCCTGCTACCTTTAGTGCAAATCTGCACGGCCTGCCTCCTGCCTACCCGCTTCAGCCTGTTTCCACTTCTCTCCCCACTCCCTCTCTGCTGCAGTCATACTAGTCAGTCTTCTGTGCACTGCTCGTGCAGGGCTCCCTCCACTTCCAGCCTTTCCTACCTCTGGAGAGTTCTGTCCCTGTCCAACCCAGCCCTATACACTCCAGCCCCGAAGCTACCTCTTCAAATACATGACACTCCTATTTTTCCACGGGTCCATAGTCCATACGTTCCAAAGCACTAAGCTCCATGAACACGTGACATGAATAAGTGACTGCACAGAGGGGCTAAAATGAAATGGACCGCACATTCTCAAAAAGTTGATTAACACACCCGACGCTCATTACTAAACGGTCCCCAAACACGCGCCCGGTCACCTTTCTGTGCCCCCACCCGCCCCCCGCTTTTTTTTTACATTCCGGGCTTGGATTTGTGTCTCTCTTTTCACGCGTAACGGTCCAAGCGCGGCCACCCTTCACAGGAGCGCAGATCTGCGATCCCGGGCCAGCAGCCCCAGGGCCCCCGGGCCCCGGCGGAAGTGCGGGTCCCGAACCCGAGCCGGCGGAAGTGAGGGGCGCAGGGCGGAGCGACGACGTGGGCCACGGAGGGTCAGGTGGGTGTCCGTGGCCGGGCGCCGGCAGGTGGGCGCTCGCGGACCCCTGCGCAGAGCCCGCAGGCGGCAGAGGGGCGCAAGCGAGCCCCCAGCTGTGCTGCGCGCCACCAGTTTCGATTGTCCTTAGAGGAGCTTTAATGGAACCGGAGCCCTAAATCCATGGATCACGGGGGTGGGGGGGTCGGGGGGGGGGGGGGGGGGGGGGGGGGGGGGGGGGGGGGTGTGTGTGTGTGTGTGTGTGTGTGTGTGTGTGTGTGTGTGTGTGTGCGTGTTCGCGATGGAAAACGAACAGAATAACGAGCGGGAAAAGGCAGCTTTTTAAGAGAAAGCAGGAAACATTTCAACTTCACGTTATTTGCAGTAATTCACACATGCCCCGTCCCTGGTTTAATTAACTTCTATGAAG
The DNA here is from genome assembly GCA_004027555.1 of Craseonycteris thonglongyai. NCBI lineage: Eukaryota > Metazoa > Chordata > Mammalia > Chiroptera > Craseonycteridae > Craseonycteris > Craseonycteris thonglongyai. The sequence goes on from PVKE010001095.1 coordinate 92,319, forward strand.
TGTCAATATAATCTCAATTGGCAGCCTGCTGAGATGACTTCCTTTTTAAATAAATATTTCTGAGCAGCCATGTTGACCTTTAATGGAGGGTGAGAAGATTGAAAGGTGCAGCAGGAAATACTGTGAGTCCAGGGCTCTCTGGACCTCCTCTCTGCTTTATTGGGCAAAAGCATTCCTCTGGGTGAACAATGAGCGAATAAATCAGCCTATGCGTCTCTCTACAAATACTTAGCTCTGTCAGTTACCCCCAACAGATACCACTTCGTGCCAATTTTCAATAAATCCAGAGGTAGAAAAATCCCCACTAAATTATAACTAACATGAATAGGCAAGTGCCTGTTTTAAGGCTGTTTTTAGCAAGGAGTTTTTGGCCTGGGATCTTTATTCTTGTTTCTTAATAGAAAGTGTTTTATATAGTACTTTATATTTTAGAGCCCTTTTTAAAAAATTCACAGTATGGCCCAATTTGATCCCAACATTCTCAGCTCCTCCAGGACAAGAATAGTGTCTCATCTGTTATATCCCCAACTATTTCTAGCACATTTACCAACATAAATAAGCAGAGCTCCTGTAATTACACATTGATTCCATTAAGCAGCCACAAGAGCCATGTCTCAGGGCACATGGTACTGTGCAAGGTGAGATGGCTACTAGAGGCCACATTCTTTTCATTTAGTAATCATCTGAGCAATAGCTTATGAAAATACATATGACGCTCTCTACCAATATTTGGAGCTGTATACGCTGAGATTTAAAACATTTGGAAAACGAGGTATACCCTGGAAATATGGAATGGTTATAGGAATGTTGAAGTAAGGCAGAATTAATCATAGTTTTGTGTGAAATGTTGTAGCCTAATAACCTGGGTTCTGCTCTGTCGAATAATTACCTGGAACCAGAAAGGGCCTGTTGTGAAAATTAAGATTAGTGGCACTGGTGCTTTCTTTAGACAGGCAGACTCCCCAGATTTTCTTTCTTCATGCTTGCTGTGGTCAGTAGTGACCACTTGCCAAGGAATGATCAATATGTTTTTTGTCTCCTTTACCAGAGGAAAATGTGGCTATGTGGTTTTATTTAGATGGATTGATGATGGGTATGGAAATGGAAATGAGGATTTTCCAGCTTGGGAATTTATTGGAATGTATTTCTGTTTTATTCCAGATGCTTGACTCCTGTCGCACTCTTAAGCACCCAGAGGCAATGTGAAGCTATGCCTCCAAAATCAGGTTTTGTTTTGTTTTTCATTATTAAAATTTTTGTATTTCATAACATGTGCATACTCTAGCTGTTGATGATTTCAGTTACTCTTAATGCCAGGGTTCAGGGGTTAACATATTAGCAGTACTTTGAGGTGATCTGGTACTAGTAAGATTTCATATGTTTCTTATTTTAAATCTAATTTTGCCACTGCTTTATTCAAGGAGTGTACATCAGAGGAAGCCAAAAGCCAGCTGGAATAGTTCCTTCATGCAGGTTTAACCTTGTTTGCAATTATTTTGAAGGGGAGAAACCATCTGGATCCAAAGATGTGTAGCTACACAGGTAGCAGGGACTAGGAGAGCTTCCTTCATCCTTCCTCTAATATCACGTAGCAAGTTCGAAGGACAAAGTCATTTGTAGAAGAGTATGCAAAATGAAAGGTTTCGCCTAAGTTTCACCTAGGTATCATCTCATATTTCTAACTCCCCATTCCAGTTACAGCCACGGGGAACTAGAAGCATAAAAACATTACTCTCTTTTTATTCCAATCCTTACTCAAAATAAGGTTTTTAGAGATAAAGACAAACTCAAAATACCTTCTATTTTAAGAAAATATCCATCTCCAAGGATTTCAGAGCACTTCACCAGTAATACCTCGAAATAACCATTTTACTGCTATAGGCTTCATTACTGGGGTTTTGTTATTTGTTTGTAAATCTGCCCAACGTGTGCGTACCTTAAGGGCCAGGAAAATATCTTAATCACTTTTGTATTTCTACCTGGCACACAGCAGACATTTAATACATGCTATAGAAATAAAAAGACAATGTCCCTCTAAGGAGTGTGAAAGCATCATTGGGAATGCAACAAGGTTGAGAAAAGAATATAAAAGCATAACCTTTCAAGGAGTTACTAGATGCAGTTATTAATGCTGCAGTTATTAATGCTTTAATAAACAGCCTGGAATAGGGAAAGGCAAGAATCCAGACAGTCACCAAACTGCCTTCCAGGGAGCTCTGACCTGGTCACTTGCAAGGCCTTTGTTGTTTTTGAATGGAACATGCCAGCTGGAAGACTTCCCCAGCCCTGTCTTCACACCTGCTCCAGACCTGCCATGCTCGACTCCTCACTCCTCACCCAAACACCTGTTGAGCAAATATTTGAAGAGTATCCATTTGAAGATATACCAAATGATGAGCTTACTACCTAAGGCACTCGTATCTTGATTTGGTCCTGCCTTAAGGATAGAGGATCTATGTGTGGTCATTATTTTAAGGCTATGTTGCCCAAATCATATTGAAGGAAAGTCATAACCATCTTTATTTTGCTAACATTCCAAAGGAGTTCAAAGTCAACAGCTTTTTGCACTATAATTGAGCAGCCATGGGATATATGCTGCTTTCTTCTGTTGCCAATGGAATTGCAGCAGAAACCAGAATGTTACTACTGGAAATAAATGTACTTCCTCTCTTTGTTCCTGTACTTTTAATATTAATCATGAAAAAATGGGGAAACGGCTTCTAGTTTAGGCAAGAGGAAGGACATGAGATTGAATTATTTTATTTTTAACTTTTTACTCCTCATGTAGTTCTTCCAGTCAACTATGAGAAAGGATACTATTATTTAATAGAAATTCAGTAGGCAAGGCAGCTTAGGATGTAGACTGAAAGAAAAAAAAAAAATCCAAATTCAGCTTTATTTCTCCAGGTTCAAAAATGAAGTTAAAATGAATCTATAGTTTAGAGACCAGAACCTCACTCTAACAGTAAAAGAATTCTGCCATGTAAAAATGAGATTTTTCTCATTCTATCCTTAAATTAAGCCTTCAACATGTGGTATCTGTTATTTGGTACACTCTGAAGATTAATGTATAAAGCCTTTTGAGATTTTTTTGAATACAAGGGGATCAACTTGGAGATCCATTTTAATTCTGAAAATTCTGTTATTTTCATTATGTCTAAAATAGGCCATTGTTAAAAGAGAAAATATAGACAAAGGAGCAAAAAATGTATGAAAAGCTTTGGTTAAACAGTAGTTTCTTTATCCATAAAGCAAGAGGATCTCCAAAGTCATTTCCCAGTTTCAATATGTTCTATCAGTGATAGGAGTTAAATAACAGAATAGGGTTCAGAGGATGGGACAATTTCACATAACGGACTGATGCTAGGGTCTGACCTCCAGAGTGAATGGTTCCCAGCATTCAGATTGAGCACTGTACTTAGCGGGCCTAGGAACTGTTGGTATCACAAGTCCAAGGAAATGCTAGCTTTAGTAATTCAAATGTTCCAAAGTAATTTGCTAGAGAATGGCTAAAAATGAATGAAACATCTTTCAGGTCCTATATGGTCATGAGAATAACTTCATCTCTTTGGCCAGATGAATTGGAAATGGTGAAATATTAGTGATGAATGGAAGACATTACCTGAATGGACAGATTTTGGATTGCAATCAGTTGTTTTTGGAAATGGGATTGTGTGCTTTTTAAATAGCAACAAAACTGGCATTACTATCTGGGTACAAGACGAAGACGTTTTAATGAAATTGCCTTCTTTCTGGGTCAGTGTGAAGTATCAGAGCTATCTTCAAAGGGAATGGGTTATTTTGGTTAAGAAGGGTAATGTGGAAAGGAGTCTGCGAATTCCTTGTGTTTTGTTCCCATCCCTTGAACTGGAATGATTTTGCCCTCATCTTAATGCTATCTTTATGGAATGCAGAAATTTTCAAATTGGTTTTTAAACTCTATTAAGCCCTCATGTATGATATAACCCAACCACATTATTCAGGTTTTCTTGGCTTTCAGGAACAGCTTTGCAGTTGTTATGTTGTAATTGTACAGAACACTGTTGCACATTCTGAATTCAGAATATGCCTCTCTGGCTCTAGGCCAGGTGCTGAGTCGGCGTCCTTGGGGTTGAGGATAATGGGAAGGGTGCAGTGTGTACAAGCCCTGTGGGTTAACAGGAATTAGTCCAAAATCCCCTTGAGACCCCTGGGTGCTAGAGGCAGTGTGTAGTAACAATACATTACAGTTCTTGATTAGCATCATTTTATTTTCCTCGGCTAAATGTTTTTCTGGAAGCCCTTCCCTGACACTGACTGTCATGTGCAGCAACCCCATTACCCAGTAGACTCCTCTGAAGCAATGATCTGGAAAGTATGACTTCAAAGGTGCAAAGATTCTAAAACAAAGTCTTGCTTACACTAAAGATTCCTTTTCCCTTCCACTTCACATCTGTCAGCCTAGCCAAACACAGTGATGCTTCTGGATGAGGAGAAGGCCCAGATGATGAGGGTCTATTGTTAAAAATCATTTAAAAAATGTGTCTAATAGGACAAAGAGGAAATATATTATTCTTCCTCTAAGAAGGTGCTTTTCTATCTCAGGTGCTCAAACAGTTGTGAGATGAGTGCCTGGCCACTCTGTCAGCTCCCCCATTTATTTCCCTGTTGAGTCCTCTCTGATTCCGAGGCTTCTGGTTATGATTGAGGAACTAGAGAAGCGAGTTTGTGATGAACAAGTGCCCTTATCTTCTGCCTGGATCTATGCATGAATTTTGATCCTCTTTTAAAGGCCTAGCACTTTAATACTACTTCAGCTTCTTTGTTTGGGGCCTTTGAAATCATGGGCTACTTCTTCTGTTTGTGATTTCCCCTTCTCTGATCAGGAGGACATTTGATCCCCAAAGCCTATGGGCATAGTTTCTTCAGGTCTCTGTAAAATAAGAGAACAGGACAAGTAGTAGAATTTCCATTTTACAGTTGATGAAAAAGATGAGGAATTGACCAGCATCTCCGAACTACTTAGTGGCAGTTGCCTGTTTTGGGGGTTTATCCTTATGAAATCCTCACCCAAAGATGCACCCAGGGAATTTTAAAAATGCTAGATTCCAACTGAAACTATGTACAAAGTAACTTTAAAACTCTAAACGAAGAATTATAGCACTTGTGCATAATTCCCCTGCTGATGATTTAGTGGGAATTGTGTTCATTTAAATTTACTTTGACCTCTCTTACAGAATTTATTCAAAACTTCTTAGGAACAAGTTATATATTTAAAGATGATCACTAAAATCCAACTTTACCATTACCTAGAAAGCTTCTGTTCTGATATACATAGGTTGAGGATATCATTGTTAAAACAATAGCAGTACTGAAATTTTCCATCTTTTTTTTTTCAAGAATTTTTTTTTGTTTGAGAGAATGTGAGAGAGAGATAAGGGTAGAGGGCCCAGAGCAGTCTCTATAGTTGTATATCATTAGTTGTGACATGGTTTCATTCCACACAGGTGCATGTGAGGCCTCGCAGGGTGGGAACCGAACCGGAGGCCTCCTGCGTGGGAGGTGAGAACCCTTGCCAGTGAACCAGTGGGTTACCAGTTGGGCTGCAGTTCAGCATAGGGGTTTGCATGGGCTAGGGCTTGGAATTAAATCCCAGACCTCATGATTGCAAGCCAAGCACTCACCCTGCTGAACTATCCTGGCATCCCCTGAATTTTTCCATCTTTGAAAATATGAAGGCAAATATTTGGGAAGGAGCAACTGGAAGGGAACTGGCCCTTGTTCAAAACCTACCAAGGGGAAACCTCAACTTGCAAACTAAATTTTGGTGCCCTGTGCTATAATCCTGTGATGCCTGAGTAAGCTAAGCCAGTAACACCTGGTGACAGGTATTGGCTGGTTTAGATAATGAGTTTTGTGTAGGCTTAGCGACATCCGTAGTAGAAGATAAATATGTTGGTTATTTTTTAAATCAGAGATATACTGTCTTAGGAATTCTTATTTCAGTAATGTCCACAATCCGAAATTTTCAACTACTTCTGTTTGAAATATTTTTCAGTTTTACAATTCCCCATTTCTGACTGCTATAGTAGAGATTTAAATCTTCCACTTGAGGCCAGTAAAAGCACATTTCAGTCAATAGAATCAATAAACAAGCCTATTTTTCTCTTTTGCTTTACAATTTACACAAAGATTTTTTACTTTCATTATCTCTTTTTAAGATATCCAGTCAACTTTTGCCTTCACTCTTCTCCCCCAACCCACAGCCTCTATCCTCACCAGAAATATCTACTGTACTTTTAGTTAAGATGTTAAATTAGGCAAGAATCAGACAGGTAGTTCATTATAGGGTAGGCATTGGTTGGAAGATTTCACTTTTTTGAAGCATCATCAGACCTACTTGATTTATGGTAGATTCTTTCACTACCCTTATTCTAGTCCAAGCCCTCATCAATCTATTGGACAATGGGTTACTTCTTCATTCTGGCAACAGTTTCTCCCCTTGGCTTCTATGATGACACTTTCCTGGTTTTCATCCCACCTCATCAACCTTTCTTTCTGCCTCCTTTCTAGCTCCTCTCTACCCAGCTTCTAAATGTTGGATTGCCGAGATCCGGCCTGGGCTCTCTTCTATATTATTTAGATGACCTCATCTATGAGGGGTGGTCAAGAAATTTCTTCCTTCAAAGCTATTTTTTAATATTTGGGAAGAAATAATGATCAGATGGAGCCAGTTCTAAATTGTAGGGAGGGTGGTTTAATGTTTAGAAGCTACAGTCATGAAGAGTAACCAATGCAACATTGCTCTTGTGCATGGGCATGTTGTCATGTAAAAGCAACACCCCTGTAGTCCACTTTTCTCTTCTTTTTGCCTTCCCAGATTATTATTATTATTATTTAAAGATTTATTTTAGGGAAGCCGGGATGGCTCAGTGGGTTAAGCGCTCACTTTGCAGCCCCAGGGACCAAGAATTGAATCCCGGCCCCGGCCCTGGCCCATGCGGACCCATATGCTGAACTAGGGAGTGCCCCCAGTTCGGTTCTCACTGGGGTGAGACGCCGGCCCAGTTCCTGCCCTGTGCAGCCCCGCCCACCTGTGGAATGAAACTACATATGTGGAAAAACCAATGATGTGCAACTATGGAGACTGTTCTGGGCCCTCCCCCTTCTCTCTGTCTCTGTCTCTGTATCTCTCTATCTATCAAAAACAATAACAATAAAAATAAATCTTAAAAAAAAAGATTTATTTTAATGTTTTTTTTTAAGATTTATTTTTATTGTTTTTGACAGAGAGATCTAATCCTGGCCCCGACCCGTATGGACCCATATGATGAACTGGGGCTGCAAAATGAGTGCTTAACCATTCCAGCTCTCCCTCCCCACCCCACCCCCACCCCCAATTCTTTTAACTGTTTCAGCAGACTGGAATAGTACTTTCCAGTTAGTGTGACACCCTTATCCTTATAATCGATCAGTGGGTTACCTTCTGTATCCAAAAAAAAAAAAGAGTAGCCATGATTTTTCTAGCTGATTGTGACACCTTCAACTTCTTTAGGGGATGGCATGGCCTTTTCATGACACTTCATGGACTCCTGCTTTGAGTCAGGCTCATGATGATGAACCTAAGTTTCATCTCCAGTGACAATCTGGTTTAAAACTCCGTCTTTGTTGTTTCTGCAAAGGTCCAAAATGTTGTGAACATTCAATGCGTTATTGTTTTTGAAGTGGTCTCAGCATTCTCGGTACCTATCTTGCACTGATGGAGAATATTCAGAATGGTTGAAGTTCACTCCAACCATTTCTGCAAGCTGCTTTTTATTCAATCTGGCATCTTCCATTACAAGTTTTCAACTTTTTTGACAATGTCTGGGGAAGTGGTCTCAACAGGGCATCCCGGACAAAGATCTTCTTCAATCAATTCTCTGCCTTGCTTGAAAAGGCTATGCCACTTGTAAACCATAGAGTTCCCAGGGCAACAGTCCTTGTAAACCGCTGACATCACTTCCAAAATGGTTTGACGTATTTTCCCTTGTTTTGTGAGGAACACAATGATGGTGCGTAGTTCAGTTTTATCCACACTTGAGGTTTACTTCACGTTTGATGTGCTTCTTTGGCAATATCTGAAAGAACACAGATGCAAGTAGGCTGAAATTTGCCACATATACTAATAATAAGTCACACAAACTGCACTATTCCTTCCACCTCCCTGATAACCTTCCAGTTCTGCAAATTTCTTGACTACCCCTCATAGTTCCTCAGCTGTAAATACAAATCCTAAACTGATAGTCTCAACTTTTTATTTTCAGCCCGGGTTTCTCTCCTGACTACCAAAACCTATATATGTGCCATGCTCTACTTGACCTCCAGCTTGTCCCTAACTGAGCTCTCAGTCCCATACATCCCTCAATCTCTTCCTGCCTCAGTTTACCTCATCTTAGTAAATGCCACTGCCACCCACCAGAGGCTCACGGATAAAACTGGGATTGTCCTTACCATCATCTTTAATTCCTCATATCCAGTTCATTGACAAGTCCTATTAGACCTGTTTCCGCCCTAGCCTATACCTTTCTCACCCAGACAACTGTAGTAGCTGCCTAACTGGATCCCTGCTTCCACTCTGTTCCCGAAGATCCATTCTTCACACAGCAGCTAAAGTGATCTCTTAGAAATGTACACAAGATCACATCAATTCCCTTCTCTAAGTCTAATTGTACTAAAAATAAAAGCTCAATTCCTTAACACAGCCAGACCACCAGGCCTTAGATCAGGGGTGTCCAACTTTTGGGTTTCCCTGGGTCACACTGGAAGAATTGTCTTGGTCCACACATAAAATGCACTAACACTAACAAAAGCTGATGAGCTTTAAAAAATCACACACAAAAAAATCTCATGTTTAAAGAAAGTTTACGAATGTGTGTTGGGCCGCATTCAAAGCTGTCCTGGGCCGCGTGCAGCCATCAGGCTGTGGGTTGGTCAAGCTCGCCTTAGATGATCCAACCCCTGCAGACCATTTTTGAACCCTGTCTCCTGCCACTCTTCTTGTTTACTGTGATTCAGGTAGGGTCCTTTATTGTTTCTTCCAAAGGTCAAATGAGTCCTACCTTAGAGCAGGCATGTCCAACTTGTGTGGCCCTTGAATGCTGCCCAAAGCAAATTCTTAAAACATTATGAGATTTTTTTTTTGGCACCCTTTTTTTTAGCTCATAAACTATCATTAGTGTTAGTGTATTTTATGGCCCAAGACAATTCTTCTTCCGATGTGACCCAGGGAAGCCAAAAGGTTGGACACTGCTGCCTTAGAGCCTTTGCACTTACTGTCCCCTCTCTCGGAAATGCTCCTCCTTCAGATACGCCTCAGCCTTTAGTCTCAGTAAAAACAACAGCTGTTCAGAGGACCTTATTTAAAGGCCCTGCCTTAGTCACCATCACATCACCCTCTTTTACTCGTTCCTTTCTACTTATTACCATCTGATACTGTCTGACATTAAAAGAGACTCTTTAATGTTGCTAGAATATGGACCCAATGAGGGCAGGTACCTTGTTTTACTGTTCAGCATTGAATCCAACACCTAGAATCATATCTAATATATGGGAAACATCAGATAATTGTTGAATGAATGAATGAGTGACTCTCACCCCAAACCTAGATTGTCATAATTGACATCTCTTTCCCACCTCCATTCTCCTTTCCTTTGCAGTTTGTCCTGCATGCTGCTGCCAGATCAGCCTTCTAAAACACTGATTTAATCATGTTCAGAACCCTTCAGTGGCTCCCGTCAAACAGGCCATGACATTCCTACTTCAGTGCCTCTGTGTCTAACCTCAATTTTGGAATGCTTCTCCTTTTTTCTATATATCCAAAATCCTACATTTCAGATCCTTCTATCCAATCTCAGCCCACAGTACTCTTCCCTTCTCTCATAATATTTAAAGTTGTCCATTAGATGTCCCTGTTGTAATCTCTCTTATATTTATATTGTCTCAGTTAAGAATTTAACTCCCTTCTTCTGAATCCAAAGAAGTATATCTCTGTTATTCTTCTTGCTTATATCTAGCATATGGAGCTGATTAATGCATGTCAGAATTTTATCTGGAGGGAAAGAGATCGGCTAACTACTAGGCAGGATGAAGAAAATAATAATGGCCGGATTTTACTGAGGATTTGAAGGGGGTGGGGTATGGGAGTAAAATGCATGTACTATGGTGGATAGGCAAATGCTATATACCTTCCGTAAAACTGTAATCTTACTGGATAGGCAAGGCCCACATTTCAGTTAAAGGACTTTTCACAGAGCAGTGTTGAATGTAGATTAGCATAGCACCCATTGAATACAAACAGGAATAGAGACAGCCAGCTACTTGGAAATCCCACAGTCATGGTAATTATTTGAAGGGAAATAAAAAGCAGCTTTGTCTCTAGGCACTTCTCTGACCAGTCATTCCTTTCTGGGACTAATTCTGTACTCGCTTTCAGGCCCACTGTGTGGTGAACCTGTTGGCACCGAAGTCTGGAAGCAGAAGCTGCAGGGAGGGGAGGCCAGGATGGCTCAGTGGGTTGAGCGCTCACTTTGCAGCACCGGGGACCAGGGATTGAGTCTCGACCCCGGCCCGTGCGGAACCATGTGCTGAACTGGGAGCTCCCCCAGTTCAGTCCTCTCTCTGTATCTCTCTCTCTCTCTCTCTGTCAAAAAACAATAAAAATAAATAAATAAATATAAAAAAAATAAAAGACAAGAATTTCTTAAAAAAAAAAAAGAAGCTGCAGGGAATGTGGTAGACGTGTGTTGTGAGAGGCTGCTTCTTGCTCCCAGGGCTGGGGCATGATACAGGTCAAACACAGTTATGAGGGATCAAATTAGCATCCAATGACTATTAGCATAGTCAGAATGAAGCTGTGCTGATCATTTCCCAGGGTTCACAAATATCAAATCGTTATGCTATATAATTGAAACTAATGTTATATGTCAATTGTACCTCAAAAAAAAAAAAAAATGAAGTTGAGCATGAGGCCACCATGTACACATGGGCTCACAGGTGAGCAGTTAGCTTGGGGTCTTTGTTGCAGCAGCTTGTCTGAGTTGGTTCCACCTCCTAGACAGTTTCCCTGGCCAGGTACCCTGTCTGCTGAGGCTGAGGTACTGGAAGAGTACTTGAGATCTTACCTGTGCCAGTAAGTGAAGGCCCCACTCCAGGTTGGGCCTTCTATTCCCTACTCCCTGTTTGTGTGTTGTAGCCTCATTACAGCCCTGCTTAGCCCCTTGGAATTGACACTTCAGTTGATAATTCAATGAAGTATCTGCTTCATTTTGTGCTTTGGCGATATCCCTATATGCTGCCTCTCCTTGTCACTCTTGGCTTCACACTTGCACCCATGATCCTGCGTTAGGCTCCCACTCATTTGGGAGAGAGAGATGTGTGGACACAGCTGACTGACCAAAAAGCACATAAGAGCACTGGTGATGCCCCTGCATCCCTGAATAGAGCCCAGCGACTCAGAAGAGTCCCTAAGAGCAAGCTCACCTCATTACATAAACTTTCTAAGATAATGGATTTTTGTTCCCAACACAAGGTATGTGTGCGCATGCATGTGCATGTGCGCATGCACATGCGTGTGTGTCTAATCATTTGGTTAATAATAGGAATGTTACACTTAGATGTTAATGAATGTGAAATGAGGCACTTAACATCTCACTTGGCACAAATGACTAAACAGAAGCCCCAAGCCTCTCTTTACAGAACACAGGTGCTGTGAGAGCTATGGTAATAGTGTTTGGTTAATGTCAGCTCAGCATTAAATTTACATTATACTCATATAAAGAAGCTCCATTACCTGTTAATAACCAAGGCGGTACCTGGGCTTATATAGACTTTGATTTTGCACATGAACTAACTGCAGCTTACCAAGAAGGATTCATGTGAAATTGGAGATTTGGGTGCCAACGGATTTTTTTTGTATGAATAAAAATTCTGGTCAGTGAAGGTCAGTTTCTCTACTCATGCAAGAACAATATTGTTTCTCTTCTAATCAGACACACATGGTATTTGAAAAATCCAAAAGCCCCAGATAAGTCTAATGTGCAGCCATGTTCTGCCTGGGCAGCTCCTCGTGCAAGAAATGAGTAATCTTCAATAAAGGTTCAAATGACCCTGGCTTCTGTCTGCACAATAATCAGTTGCTTTTGAATGGTGTGCCTTCAGTGCTTCATAAGGAAAATGCAATAAAGTTATCTTCCTTATCTTGTTTCAAGGAGGACTGCATTGGTCTAATCAGTCCTCCCCCTATGTTGTACTTGATTCTGCTATAAACACCACTGAAGTCAGCCTCAGCTTTGTTGAGAAGCCAGCATTCCCTTTTCCTTTCAGGGTGATCTGTGCCACTGGCAGCAGTGGACTTGAAGCAGCGGGAGTCACCATCTTTATTGTTCGGCTGTGGAATTTGTTTTAGGCACATTCTAAATCCGGTCTTATACCAACTTCTCTTTTTTTTTCTTTCTTTTTATTATTTTTTCTGTGACAGAGGTGACCCAATTGTGTTTCTTTGATATTATGAACACAGCTCTTTTTGTTCACATCACAGAGGCCTATAACAAAATACAAAGGATAAAATTGTGTCTGTGTGTAGTAAGGACACATATTTCATGACTAAATCCAATGACATAATCAAAAAGGTGCTGTCCTCTCACAGTCATGAGCTAACAGGCAGAGACCACCTTTCAGAATATTTTTTAATAGTGCTGAGATATTGTTAAAAAATAATAGAACTAATGAAAGTGTCACATTGACAGAGTAGCCCACATTAAGATATTACTTCAAGAAGGCCTGATTCAGTGAATGTGACATTGACAGCAATGGTATTAGGATTTACAGAGTTAATAAAATATTCTAAGAAGAATATTATAGAGTTTAACGTGGAGTGGAGTGTTTTTCATTTTACTTTTTATTTCTAGAATTAAGGGGACTCATATTCAGAATTTTAGCCTTAATGTCTCATTTCTGCCTAGGAGAGTTAGGTATATGGAGCTTTTCTTTATGTCAGACTCTAATATAATTTTACAATACAAAGAAATGTTACTTTAACAATGTGACAAAATGCATGTGCCTTATAGCATTTGGAAAATATGCAGGTGGTATTATTACATGATGCTCATGCATGCCTCAGTAAACAAATATGCAGTGTTTAAGTGATCAAATATGTAAAAAAGTAGAAATGGGGCATGACAGTGGATAAGAGAACTAGCTTTAAATAAAATGGTTGTGGCATCACTGAAGACTTTACTTAGCTTTCCTGGTTGCTTGAACAAATATCCAGCAAATGTGGAATGAATAGTAACTCTGTTTACTATGGCAGGCTTTATTTGTCTTGGGCATGACAAAGACCACATGCAGTGTTTTGTCATGTTGGAAATACTGAAGCAGTTTTCCATTGTGAATGTGAAATTTTTTAAAGCCTTAACACCTCAGTCTCAACTCAGCAAGGTAAAAGCAATAAGTTTCCCTTTCCTTACCAGCCAGACATCAATGAATCTTAAATCGCTCCACCAAAAGCACGGCTGCAGTTTACTGTCCTAGTTGTGGTCTTACGTTCCTGCCAGGGATGGCCTGATCCTTCCCATTTCAAGGGCCTTTACTCCAAGAAAACTCATTTTTAATTTTCTTTCTCCTCCAGACAGCACAGCTTCCTTAACACCATACCCTAAAAGGGTGTGCTACTGTTGGCATAGGGCCTTCCCACAATCAACAATGCGGAAATTGCTACCTGGCATCACCAGAGCTAACATTCTACTTTCCTCCCTCGTTTATATCCTGCGTAGACAAAGCCATGTTCATCAGCTGTAGTCTCCAACCACATTCACCTATAGGAGTTGTTGATTCTGCTGCGTTTATGGAAAATGTGTATACCAGGGCTTAATACTTAGTTGAGTGTGGCACAGCACATTGTGAAATTGTTTAGTTCTGCTTTCCACCTTGGAATAATGCTGGGGAGCAAATCCTTGCAAAATTCTCATCACATCCCCTTTTTATGCCTTATCATGATTGTTTAGTTAGCAGGGAGATCCAGTAAGGGTTTAAGAGTGAAGGAAAGATTCTTGTTCTCATGGATTAGAAGCTGATCTTTTTAGTCTTACGGTCTTTATTATAGTTTGATATGGGCTGGTGTTTTTCTCTAAAGTCATATCATTCTGTCTGAAATGAGTTTAAGGCTAATCTTACACTAAGAAGCCTGGCTTAGCATGCAGTTAATACAGTCATGCTGTGGAGCAGAGCAGGTGGAGATTCGAAGTGGTGGTAAAGTACCAGCTGCAGCACCCGGGCCCCAATTTCATAGACACCCTGAAGAGCACTGACCTTCAGTTACGATATGAGAACTGCCCAGATAGTGACTGCTGTTCACACTGCGTGACTGGTCAGGGTTAAAGGGGAGACTAAAGGGGAGAAAGGCTCACTTCAATATGTTTAACAAACAAGTATTTGAATACCTACTATGTGCCAGGTTAATTGTAGATGCTCAGAGAAACCGAGTGAACAAGTTTCTGCTCTTACGGAATCCACATTGTAGTAGAAAGAACACGTAGATAAAGAAATAGTTTTAGATAGTGAAGGATAAAAGAAAATTACTAACAAGGTATGAGGAATGAGAATGGTGGGCGGACCATTATTGGTAAGATAGTCACTAAGACATCTCTGTGGTGACATGAGCCCAGGCCCAATGAGGAGAAGCTACTTAGGGACAGACAGAGGGACAGCATGTACGGAGATCCTGGGAAGAAATGATCTTTGGGCATTCAAGAAACAGAAAGAATCTTTGTGACTATAGCTTCCAAGATAAGGGCGGGACAAGTGGTGAATGAAGTTGAAGAAAGAGAATATAGCGAAGTTAAGAAAATCCCAGGAATGAGTTCACCTTGGGAATATTGGTAAATGATAATGTCAACAGTGCATATGTTTTAGAAGTGAAATGATCTTATTTGTAGTTTTAAGGACAAAGCTACAGGCTCAGTAGAATAACTAGGAATAAGTAGCATGTCTATGTCAAACAAAGTAGTAGGATGAGGGAGCTTCCAATTCTAGTGTTTGACATATTGCTATTGTCAAACTGTTCTTATTAGAAAATCTCCAGTAGAAATACTAGCACATTTGCCTGTGTTTTCAAATATGATGGCAATCTCCTTTTAAAACACTTCTTAAGAGTTTAGTAGATTCTTATTTCTCACAAGCTAACTCTGCCTAATTCTCTCCTCTTGTTCCTCTAAGTATAGTTCTGTGTTTCCCCATCTCTTGCAGCAGAGGGATGTAGATCTCATAAGTGATGGCTTTAACCTTCAGCTTGGGAGTTGCGCCCTTACTTATCATTTCCTTTACCATGACAGTAGCTGGGTGTTGTTGAAAGCTTGCTAATAAGCTGATCTATCTCTGAGAATAAATAACACCTCAGGAAAGCTCCACATTTTACAGGCTCATCAGGATGCTGGCAAAATCTGCAGGTGAAATTTCATTACGTATTCAAATTAACAAACCCATGCAGTTTGCTTACAGAAACCAAGTGATGAAGCACACAGCTAATCCATAAATATGGATTTCCCCCCCCATTCTAAATTTGGTTTTGTTTGGAATACTATGACTGTGGAGGCATCGTGGAGATTTGCCAAACATCTGGGCCTCTCTGACACTCCTGGACTCCAGGAAGCAATTCTGAAGTCTTAAAATTCCATCACAGGCTTGCAACTTACTGTTCATATTATAAAGGGTAAGATCTAGGGCACATAAGTTTACTGGTCTGTTTTTCTTCTGGCAGAATTAAGATGCTCTGGTTTCAAGGAAATAGCGTGCAACTTGCCAAATACTCCTTTCGACTCTTCCTAAGAAATTTCTCTGCCTCTAGGACTGCTCTGCCTGTGCTGACCTTATTTACAAAGGTACAGAGTGAAAAAGTAAAATTACTCCTTTAAAAACAAAGTATTAAAATTGTTGGGTGAAGAACAATGTGGAAAGGAAAGCAAATGAATAAACTTTCTTCAGACCTGCTCCTCAATTTTTCAGTTCCAGTAGCAACAACAGTAAGTCTGTTTCCTACCCAGATACTTGGCTGTCTCACAGTTAGAGGATACATTAATATGTTTAATAGTCATATGATCCTAAAAGCAAGAAGTAGCAGATTATAATATGAATATGATGCTTACAAATATATCACTTAGCAACTTAGTTCTTATTTGTGATAATTATTTTCTATAAAGTTAACACAACTACTTAATTAGCAAATATAGAACCATTGCTCCTAGGGAAAATAAAGCACCAGATTCCTGTGAGCTTCTAGTAACAACATTTTTGTCAATCGATCAATACATAACCTTGTTTTATGTGCATGTCTGTTCAAAGACACCTTATGTAATATATATTGTTGATTCATTAATATTGAACTCATGCCAATAGCACTATAACTCATGCCTGAACAAAGCTTATTTAACACAGTATTTTCTCCATAAGGCACATCACAGCTTTCTTGTGCTTAGAAACACTATTCAGCGCTTCAGCACTATGCTTAGGAGCCAAGTTAAACAGTAAATGAATAACAAAAAGCACAAAAATGCAAAAAAAAAGAGACACTGAATAGATGTGAAAAGGACTTGTTTATGGTATGAGCTGAAACAAAAAGGTAGAACACCATCCTTTTGGCCTCAGCTGGGAAGGTGCACTTCACGTGACTCCAAATTTTGTCTGCTCTGTGCATGTGGATGTCTGTGAGTGACTGCAGATATCAGGCATTTTGGCATTTTGAAAATATCTGATGGTTATCTAATAACAAAGCTTAAGACGTTTTTGAAAATTAATTTCTTGGTCAGCATAGTTAATCTGAACTACTTTTTATATAAATAAGCATATGTTTTACTATTGGAAATTATGGAACAAAACTATTTTACACATGAGAAATGCATGTGAGAATTAACCACAAAAATAAAATAATCCCTTAAGGCAATGGTGCTCATTCAGCTTAACTATTCCGCATGATTTTTGTTGGAACAACAGCCAAGTTAGCTGAACGCATTTGAAAAAACAAACAAAACAAACAAAAAACAAACCATTGATCTTCTATTCATCTTAAAATTTGTGTTGGACCCTCGATCTTTGTCATTAGGCATATAATAAGATATCACTCTCATCTTCAGGAATTCACAATCCAGAGAAAGAAAAAGCATAGTATCAGATCTCTTTCAGTTATAGATAATAGAAAGTACTTCTCAGAGTGGCTTAAACAAAAAAAGGGATTTTACAGGTCGGTCTGGTTTCAGGAGTTGCTTCATTCTGAAACCAAGCATGTGACCAGTCTCTGCAGCTCCGGATCCTCTGGGCTAAATCTGTCTTGACTCCGCCTCTTCTCACAGATGACTGCAGTGATCCCGAGCCCCAGATCTCACACCTCGGATGACAGAAACTCTGGCGAAGGGCTTGTGGCTATTGACAGACTCTGACTGACGGGTTGCTC